>JADRCC010222708.1:0-10965 GCA_019843855.1 Hylomyscus alleni
AAAAAAAAAATTAAGAAATGAATACCAAATTTAATTTATATGGCAGAACACATGCACACAATTATATATAATAAAACTATAATTTGAAAAAATAATGTGCACATATTTAAAGCCTATAATATACAATGGAGTCAATTCCCAATGTTACATACAATTTAGTAGAATCCTAAAGAAATATTTATGAGATATATTTTTAAAACTAAAAATATAATTCCAAATTTCATATGACAATGTGATATCTTAATAAGAATTTTACTCTGATAGACAGAAATATTTATTCTGAAGCATCTCTGATATATTTAGTGTGATTTGATCATGGATATATTCAAAGTGAGGCATGGATACCAGAAACTCTGTGACCGAGCCAGCACCCTTTACCTCAGCAAGTTACATGATGCTGGATACAATTTATTTTCAATTCTTTAATCTGTGTTTACTTTAAAAAATTCACTTCAAGCTTTTTCCAAATTCTGTTCTTGTGTTGGCATCTTATATTGCTGCCTCTTTGATTCTATGATTTTTTCCTTAAGTAGAATTCATTTAGTGGTGCTTTGAAAAATCCTTTGCATGTGACTGTGATTCACAGCATGGGTTCCCTTTGAAGCCTACTGTATAATATTTATGCTTACAGGAGTTTCATGCAGTTTATTCCTTAAATTGCCTCAAGATGGAATCTAACACATCAATGTCCAAACCACTGTAGGCCCCCTCTACATTTTTGTAAATAAATTAATTGTCTTCAAGTCACAACTGTCATAGTTTGTCAAAATTTGATTTAGTATCCAATCTTAGTGTCATAATTATAGTATGGGGTGAGAAGGAGAAGCCATTTTCATTTGATTAGTAGTGCCCTAATAAAAAAGGTAGCATTTTGACAGACTCATTCTTTTTCAAAGAAGGGAGTATTTAACGTCCAACTGTTATTTTGCAGAGAATATTATTGTCCATTCACAGAACACAGCAAGAGCCACTGTTAACAACATGCTTACTTTGAAACCATTGTACAGCTTTTGAGCTTGTTTTAAATGATCGGGCCAGTTTTACATAAAAATCCCAAGAGGAAAAGCTAAGAGCTGTTGTAACCATTATCTCCATACATGTTATATTTGATCATATTTTTCTTCCATGCTGATTAATTAATCTTAAAATAGATAAATGGTTCTTTTCTATAGTTGAAGGCAACACACTGCTAAAATACATATGGTTTCCTTTAACTTTGTTGGATTGTTGCCTATCAAATTTCCTTCTTCACATGCATCTGCAAGAAATTAATAAAGGGTATTTGTAATGAATGTTCTATAAACTCTTCTGAATTGTTTAAGAGAAGTGAAGAGACTTTGAAACCAGCATTTTATTGATCATTTCATTGTTTACAAAGTAAAAATTATAATAACTCATGCAGTCATTTTACACTTGTATTAGAAAGCCTTGTGAAAAAGTGTCAGGGATCAATTTCTTCTGTTGATAATTTCGATCAGACTTTGCTTCAGCATTTATAAGCTGCAATAGTTCTTTTCCTAGGAGCTGAGAGACTGAGCAAGACAAACTGGTTGTAAGAGTTTGTAGCCCTTTCATTGGAGTATGAGGACCCCCTCACTGCAGAATATATACTTTGAACTCCTCTGTGGGATAAGGAGGACTTAAGTCAATTTTCCCAGCATCTGTCAGATCTCATGGGCAATCCTGGTTCCTTACTGAAGTAATCTCCAGGAATTACCTCATCATCTTTGTCTCAAAGAATATGACATGCAAAATTAATTTCTAAAAAGATACAATATAAAATCGTATTTCAAATCAAAACAGATTAATGAATAGAGGATTAAAGCCAGAGGAAAATATATTTCTTTACTAAAATAATTGTAAATGCAATGTCAGAGTGACACTAGTCACTGTAGATCATTTGAAATCCACTAAAAGAATTAAAGCTTTTGTAAGGAAAATACAAAAGGAATAAAAATCCTGTATGGAAGCACACATGCACTGTAACACCTAATTGGACATCGGTTCAGTTCCAGGACAGTCAAGAGAAATCAAGAAACTGTCTCAAAAAATTAATTAATAAAAATCTACTTTTATATTGTTTTAGTTAAATTTTATATGCAGGATCTTAACCCAGATAGTTCTTGACCACTGTCTTTTCTTATGCACAGTATTCCATGTTTGGTATTTAGGTTCTGACTTGTGAAATTTTCACATGTAATAAATACAGCATGGTGATCATAAAACTTCACAAAGCACTGCCAATAGTAATCTGTCTATTTGCCTGTTGAGGAGTTCAAGTGAGTACCTACTTAAATATAATGTTTGGGATGTACAAGTGAAATTTCTCCTTCACATATCCATCTCTGTATTATGATCTCTATGCCACAAGTGGTTTGAATATGCTTGGTCCAGGGAGTGACACTATTAGGGGATATGGCCTTCTTAGAGTAGGTGTGACCTTGTTGGAGGAAGTGGGTCACTATGGTGGTGGCAGGCTTTGAGACCCTTCTTCTAAGCTGTCTGGAAGCCAGTCTTCTCCTATTTGCCTTCAAAACAAGATGTAGAACTATTAGCTCCTCCGTTGTCATGCCTCTGTAGATGCTGTCATGCTCCCACCTTGATCATAAAGGACTGAACCTCTGAAGCTGTAAGCGAGCCCAAATTAAATCTTGTCCCTTACAAAAGTTGCCTTGAAGGCTATTTTTCAATAAAAGAAAAATGTAAATTATGAAAACAACAACAAAAACAAAATGAAACAAAACCAAAAGTTGTCTTAGTCATGGTATCTCTTCACATCAGTGAAACACTAACTAAGCCACCACAGTACATAGAAATCATATCATGGAGTTGTAAAATGTTGAGAATCATAAAACCAAAAAGTTATACTGGGGAGATAGATGTTTTAGTGGATAAAGCCCTTACTGGACCACTGTAATGATGTGGATTACATTCTTACAAATAATGTAAGGCTAGAGCAATAGTTCATGTAAGTAATTCCAGCACTTATAAAGTGATATAAGAGGCAGACTCAAAAGAATGCCTGGAAGCTCATGAGTTAGCTATCTTGGTGGTGCTGACCAACAAAAGATCCTATCAGAAATAATGTGAAAGGTAAGGACTTATGCCAAAGGTGGTCTTTTCACTTGGGCAAACATGACCTGGCACAGGAATATAAATAACACAGACACATAAACTTTCTCTCTGTCTCTGTGTCTGTGTCTGTGTCTGTGTCTGTGTCTGTGTCTGTGTCTGTGTCTGTGTCTGTCTGTCTGTCTGTCTGTCTGTCTGTCTGTCTGTCTCTCTCTCTCTCTCTCTCACATTAAATAAAAAAATCCCTCCCCAACAACACATAGCACCCAGTGATCATCTTCTAAATTGATCTTATTATTTGTTCTTTAGTGTATGTGTGTGTATGTGTGTGTGTGTTTGTGTTTGTGTGTGTGAGATCAACTTTGTTTATATGTAGAGATTAAGACAAATTACAAGAGAAAGTTGTCTCCTACCATCATGTGAGTTTCAAGGATTGAAGTCTGTTTGGGATGGTTGGTGGCTACCTTCTGAGCCATTTAGCCAGTTCTAGAATACTTTAAATATAATGTTCTTTTGCATTTAATTTTTTTAAAAAATTGATTCATTTATTTATATGCCTAATGTGGCTCCCCTTCCCTTTGCCTAGGAGAGGGTTCTCCCCACCCCACAACCCACAACTCACCCCGACTCCTGCTTATCCCCTTTCCTCTGGCATCAAATCTCTACAGGGTTAAGCTCATCCTCTCCCACTGAAGCAGACAAGGCAGTCCTCTGCAACATATGTGCTGGGGTCCACAGACCAGCCCGTGTATGCTCTTTGGTTGGTGAATTAGTCTCTGGGAGCTCCTAGAAGTCTGGGTTAGTTGATATTGTTGGTCTTCCTATGAGGGTGCCATCCACTTCAGCTCCTTCAATCCTTCCCTTGCCTCTTCCATAGAGGTCTCTGATCTCAGTCCAGTGGTTAGCTATACATATCTGCATCTGACTCAGTTGGCTGCTGGTAGAGTTTTTCAGAGGACAGCTATGCTAGGCTTCTGCATACAAGCAAAATATGGAATAAGTAATAGTGTCAAGGTTTGGTGCCTATCCATGGGATAAATCCCAAATTGATCCTGGTAACTAGATGGCCTTTCCTTCAATCTCTGCTCCATTTTTGTCCCTGTATTTTTAAATCAGGTACAATTTTGGGTTAAAATTTTGAAGGTAGGTTAGTGACTACATCCCTCCACAGGGAGTACTTTCTATATATTGGAGGTAGTCTCTTCAGGTTCTACCTCCTCACTGTTGGACATTTTGGCTAAGGTCATCCCCATTGTGTCCTGAAAGCCTCTCACATTTCAGTTCTCTGGAACTTTCTAGAGGTTGTCCCCCTCCAACAGCTGCACATTTCCATGGAAATTCATTCTCTTGACCCCTCTGCTTCTCACCTGTCTCTTCCCATACCTGACCCTGCCCTCCTTTTCCCTCCCCATCCGCTTTCCCACCCAGGACTCCCCTCCCTCTGCCTTATCAACTTAGCATGTTCTTTATGTATTTTTACCATTTCTGGCTTTGAAATGTTTTTAGTATGTTATTATTTTTTTCTAAAAGAAGAAAACTTCCTCTTGGAGAAATAAGTTCAAGCATTTATTCTGAATATAACCTTTTACCCCAACAATGATTTCTAGTGAGAATAAGTTTTGCAAGTGGTTTAAACATACATGTGAGTGTTTAAACTTTCATAACATTTATTGAATTGAACTGTTACTAAATTTACTATAAATAATACTGTTCTTCATGCTGTTTTATATTGTTATGATTTGAACAAATAGAGTGAACCATTCAAGGATAGTGAATTTCAGATGTATTTGTTTTGTATTGAATAAAATTTGATGTACATAAGAATTGCACCATTGCGGGATATGAAGATTGAATAAAAGAATGAAATACATTGCTTATTTACCCACAGTATTAGGATTTAGTCAGAGCCACATGTGAAAAGGCAAGTGTATTGTTTCTTTAAATACCATAAAATAGTGGGGATGAAGAGATGACTCAACACTTAAGAGTACCTGCTGTCCTTGAAGTGGAGCTGGATTTGGTTCTCTGCACCGATTTTGGGCAGCTCATAATTGTCTATTGACTGCAGCTCTAGCTTATTTGATGTTCTCTACTGGAAACTCTAGGAAGTTCACTGCTGTGTACACACATATTTGTACATGCATACACACACACAGAAACACATATACATACACATATAAAAATAAAATAAATCTTCAAATATTAATTACAATTACTTTAATCAATCTTCTAAACAGGAAGTTTTCAGTTGTCATGCAAGTTTTGTCACAAACAGGCCTACTGTGTGGCCCTATGTGAATTAGAGGTGTGGAGAATTAATAGGTATAAATCATGTCTTTCTAAAATTATTTTAAAACTTTAAGATGTTAATAGAGTTGGCTCAGAGGTTAAGAGTACTGACTGCTCTTCCAGAGGACCTGAGTTCAATTCCCAGCAACCACATGGTGACTCATGTGATCTGATGCTCTCTTCTGGTGTTTCTGATGACAACTACAGTATACTCATATAAATAAATAAACCTTAAAATTAGAGTCCCAGGACTGGCTCAGAAGTCAAGCCAAAGATCAGTGTAGGAATCTACAAAGGCACTAGATTCCCATGGGGTTTTAACAGTCACATAGTTAATTGGATACTGTTTGTAATTTATCATGTCACCATGCTTTATACATTTGATTTTATTTACATTTAATGGTTTAAAGTTTAATATGTCACTGAACAATAAAAATTTGCCTTAGATTTGCTTAAATGTGCATTATTTTTGCCTGTTAAACCAATAGGTTTTATGCAATTTATGTTTATGCAATGATGTCTTAGAATATACTTATGAATCAAAGACAAAAGATCTCTGCTTCAGAGGCTGCTGCATTTGTAAATATTTCAAATGTCATGGATATTTACACCAGAACAGTATCTTATTCTCTGGAAAAATTGATATATCTGTATAGTCTAGTTGAACAATTTAAATATTTTCAGTCATAATTATGAATTATCTTAATTATCAGGTATGTGTGACTTTTTGTAAGGTTAAACCCCTACTTAATAATTTTTGATCTCTTTAATTCATATCTTGTGTTTGTGGATAATACATAGTCAAGAATACCATGGTACTCACTAACATCCATCCTGTAGGGTGAGATGTTCAAAGCAGATGTGAGATGGACAGACACACTGACAGGCAGATTCGACTGGGACAGAAATATAGACACATACAAACATGCAAAATGATTTAGAGTTTTTGTTTTCTGTACCTCAAAAGCTGATTGTGGAGGTATAAAAATTAGAAAGTAGGGAACTGTGTCTATAAGGTCAGACGTTGCTGCTCATAGCAGGAGTTCTGGTCTAAGTCAGAGCGTTTAGGGCAACCGCTGCTCCATTTCTTCATACAAAGTGGCCAGAGATGGAATGGAAAAATATGAAGAAAGTACAAACATCTTAATAAAGTGGATATGATTTATATGTGACTTAGTGTTTCCTATAGAAAAGAGAGTACTACCAGCAGAGTGTACTGTGTGAATGAACACAAAGAGAATAGATCCTGTGAAGACCATGAAATCACTTTGTAAACTATGGCATGAGCAAGTCTTTTACAGTTAGACTGGCAAGAATTTTTTACTCTTTAGATTTTTAATCAGCTACAAAATTCATTTGTATTATGTAGAAGTCGAATGAAAATAGAAGAATAGTTGAACATCCCCCACAAATAAAAAAGCACTTGGAATAATCCATTAAAACCCCCAATTTCCCAGTTCTGTCATAGTGGCCCTGAATAAAAGCTCAATTAACAAATTTATTGACTCATTATGCCATTTTGAAATCCTCTTATGGTCAATTGATATTCTATCCTTTCTTTGTTACAATTATGTTTGACCCACATTTGATGCATCTTAATCAACATAGTGCTTTCCATTAGAAAAATTTATTAGCAATTGGAAAATAGCAAACATAAAACCAACCAGAATTTTGAATACTAGCCTGAGATTAATTCTCAGCATAAAATTTCTAGAAGATAATATAATCATAGAAATTTGTATAAAGGCCTAGGACATGAAATAGTGGAATGAGTTTGAGTTATATACAAATTTCCATGCTCATCTGATGCTGATATGTGTCTATAATCACAGTATTCAGGAGCCTTGGGCTGGAAGGTTATGAATTTCTCATCTCTTTCCTGATCTACTTCCAAAGCCAGCGTCTTAACATCTTCATACTTTAAAACTTTAAATGGAATTTGTATGACATGCAGAAATTACTGTCACATTTTAAAATAGTGACAATTAGTATATAGTCAAAAAATAAACAAAACCTTTAAGAAGAGTTAAAACATTTTCATTACTTCAAAAAACATCCTGTAACCATTCAATAGTTACGTACTCCTTTTCCTTCAATTTCCTGGCATCAATCAAACTGTTCTGTACCTTTGGATTTACCTACTATGAGTTTGTGAGTACAGTAGTCCTGTCATATTCAGAAGGTACTATTTCATTATATTCCTACCCATTTCTGGTTCTGATAATCCTTCCTTCTATTTCTTGATGGTCTCCAAGCCTTCGGTGATATAGATGTCCTTTTAGTATATGAGCACTCCATGAACACTTATTTTCTATACTTTGATCTATTGTGTATTTCTGTGTTATTCACCATCCACTGCATAGAGTACCTTCTCGGATGAGCTCTCAAATAGTGGATATAGTGTTATAATTTTAGATTGCAATTTTATACTAAGTTCATTTAACAAAATAATACAAAGAGTGTCAAACCTGGAGCCTTTGGGCTCTTCAATCATGGGCCTTGGGCAGAGAGAATGGGCCTTAATTCCAGCCAAAAAGCAGCTATATATGCCAATAATGTGTATGCCATTGGTACACCCATAGGGATAGTTTGCAGCAGGGTCATTCACAAAGTTCACAGCCATGTTAGACTATTGATGACTACCCTTCCTTCAGCAGCCATGATTGCATATTCAGGTACTATAGAAGCTATTCAACTAAAAAGATACTTCTTGGACAATACCAATGTGATTTATCCATGTCCTATAATCCAAGTGTATGGTGATATCTTCAGCAATCTGTCCTATCATAAATTTCTGGTTGGCAATCAAAATCAATTAAAATAGCCTATATTTGGGGGGAGATCTCCAGGACACTTCTAACAATTAATGTGAGGGCTAATATCCCTCAGTTGGCACTGAGCTTTTTCTTTGGCCTCCTGTGGAAGAAGTATTACTTACTTTATAGGGTAACTTCAATTAAATACTTGTATATGTGAATATGCCTTTAAAAGGATTATAAAAAAGTAGGTTTCCATATGATATTTTTGTTCCAATTTTAATGTATGTGCTGCCAAAGCAAAAACTCCATATGACCTTTTCAAACACCCTGGTGCAAACTATCCTTCCACCTCCCCATCTTCTCTCCTATTCACCCATCCTTCTCCCCACCTACAATGCCAGCTCTATTATTCTACTATTTTTCATCATATCATCAGAATTATACTATCACCCTTTGCTTAAAAGTTGCCCCCAAATATCCAGTGGCAATTTATTCATCTATAAAAATGAAATTATGACTTTTGCGGGTAAATGAATGAAACTGGAAAACTCACCAAAGTGAGTGGAGTGACCTTGACTCAGAGAGAAAAATGTCATCTATTCTAATATGTGGATCTTAACATCAATTTATTTTTATTTTTTCTAACTTATATTGCTTGTAGAATCCATAGAACTAGGGAGAGACCTTTGGTGAGGACTTGATCTCATACATAAATCACTGCAAGGATGAAGACAGAAAGTACTTTTGAAATGTCTTCCTAGAAATACATAAGAAGGCAGTGTGTACAGATTATTACAAAGGATGGACAGGTATAGCTAGCTGTCCATCCAGAAAAAGGTCTATTTGGAATGAGCAATAAAAAATGGGAAAGTACCTGTTTAAACTAAAACTTTACTGCAGTGTTGGTATGATGAGAATTTTGATAATTAACCTGTTTTAGTCAGGGTTTCTATTCCTGCACAAACATCATGACCAAGAAGCAAGGTGGGGAGGAAAGGGTTTATTAAGCTTACACTTCCACATGACTGTTGATCTCCAGAGGAAGTCAGGACTGAAATTCAAGCAGGTCAGGAAGCAGGAGCTGATGCAGAGGCCATGGAGGGATGTTCCTTACTGGCTTGCTTCTCCTGTCTTGATCATCCTGCTTTCTTATAGAACCTAAGACTTCCAGCCCAGGGATGGCACCACCCACAAGGGGCCCTACCCCCTTGATCACTAATTGAGAAAATGCCCCACAGCTGGATCTCATGGAGGCACTTCTCCAACTGAAGCTCCCTTCTCTGTGATAACTCCAGCCTGTGTCAAGTTGACACACAAAACCAGCCAGTACATTACCCTTGTGATGGAATCGACTTTCTGATGTGACTTGGAAATAATACTCTCTTAAAATATCCACACTATAAAGTCCTTGCTCTGAAGAATTCTTCTTCATACCATGTTGAAGGTGAAGTGCCTTCTCTATAGCCCTCAGTCTATGAGTGAATTATCTTAGACTAAGTATTCAAAATAGATGCTATAAGCTTGTTGTAAGTAGGTTTAATATAGATCAATAGTGAATCAAGTAGAGCCATTGACATTGCTCATTTCTAACAGTCAACAATTCTTGGTGAAACCTTTAATGGTTTATTCAAGTATGGCCATTATTTTTAAGCCACACTGTTGCTGTCATGTTATTTTATTTCTTCTTTTTACAAAGGCTTTTCTATATAGGCAATACTCAAGACAAATAAATATTCACTAAATGAAATTAGCAAAAATTATAGATGAAAAGCAAGCTCGTACAAAACAGCCTTGATTCAAATATCTCATTTTCAGCCTAATTTCCTTTATTTTCTATGAAATGCTAGCCTACTTTCTACTGCTACAAATAAGTTTTCTACCTCATTGTCTTTTTGGTATCATACATTGCTGAATACAAGTTAATATCTCATTAATGTTTCACTATCTGTTTTCCTTAAGACAACCCAAGTCTCATAGGCACAAACTGATTTTTTTTTTCATTTCTACCACTCTGGATTGTATAGTAGACTTAAAGATATAGCTAATATTGTGAAGAAAATGTATGTCATTGCCAAAGTTGTTTCCGTTGCTTTTACTGGGAAATAATTATTCATTTACAAGTTCACAGAGGAGCTACATGGTCTTCACCCAGTAATTGGTTCATCATATATAATTGAAACATAATATTAAAAAAATGACAGAGTCATTGCCATACTCTGTGTGATACTTTTGTTATTTAATTATATTTAGACTTTGCCTGACAGAACCACCATCAAGTTACAGAATTGTTTCGTTACAAGATGGCTCCCTCCAACTCCACGTTTATAGATATTTGATCTCCCTAACATCACCATCTACAACATAGTGCAACTACTAGGGTGCTTGCTTGCTTTATACATTTGTTATTTCAAGAATATTACACCAACTGAGCATATCATACACAACATCACATGGGTCAATGCTAATCTCATATCCAGAAGGGGATGTTTCCATAAGAAGCAGTAGAAAAAGGTCAGGGAGTCTCCAGGAGTCTCTAAACCACATGGTATTGCCCTTTTACTTTCTTAACCACCAAAACTATGTGGCTAAACCATTTTTCTGTACATACCATGTTTTGCAGGGCATAGAAAAATCGATTTCCAACCAATAGAAAACTTTTACATTCTGGCTAACTTTCTCAATGAAAGAAGGGATTCTGTTTCCAATGTTTCCTCATCTCTATTTCAAGGTTCACCCTAATTATGGCCAGTAAAACATTCTTATGACCATGTATCTTCCATTTGTAAGACAAAAGAATGGCTGTCATAAATTTGCAGTGACATGACTAATCAATACAACCCCTACA
>JADRCC010222824.1:0-23127 GCA_019843855.1 Hylomyscus alleni
GTGACTGGACTGGAAGTGGATCTGGTATTCTCAAGCAGAGTAGAGGAGGATCCTGCTAAGTCTATGGTGTGAAAGAAGTGTTCTGTTAGCCAATAGAAATGACACTTACAACTTTTTTGTGTGAAACTTTTTAAATACATTCTGAGCCATGTACTTAAGAAGCGTGGATTTTATAGACTATTAGTTATCTCTCAATCAACCAAGCCATCGAAAACAAGCCATTGAAAACAAGCCAATACTATCAGTTCTGTCCCTGTTGTGTTGGATGGAGGCATTGCCTATGTCCAAGGCCTACTCTCTCTGAGGACCAGGAGGCTGGAAAGTGTTAGCTGGCTGTGGCAGTATATACCTGTAATCTTAGATAGTAGGAGGCTGAGGCCGAAAGTCTGCGGGTTCAAAGACAACCGGACCTATGTATCGGGACCCTGTTACATAAATAGACAGACAAACGAACATTACATCTCCCCCTCACATACACACAACAGAGCAGGAAGAGGGAGGGAGAGAGGGCGATGTTGACCATCTCATAGATAAGAAATAAATAACATTTTTTTTCTTTAAGGATTCAGAAAAATGGAATGAATTCGAAAAGAAAACTACTCTCTAATAGCTCTTCTACAAAGAAAAAAATGAAACACTATTTTTTTATTATTGTTGCTTGGGTCAATATAAAGTACTGGTGGCTGCTAGGAAAGAATTAGTGTCGTTTAGGTGGGGAAATAGAATTTTCTAGAAAGAATTTACATGTGATAGAACTATCAGTTCTATGGCTTTATTTAAATTGAGTTGCTCAAAATTAAAAATTAAAAACCTTATCCATGAGTGACATCTTTGGCATATCCTGAGGTCATGGACCACATCAATGTATTGGATAGCATGATACAGAACATGCCATTTATTGAACAAAGTTCTGAAGGATAATTTTAGAAGACTTAATTCTTTATATCATCATATTATAATCTCTTTGGTCTATTGGTCCTTTTCTTTAGCAGATGGACTACTGAAAGACGAGTGAAAGTCAGTGCCGGCAGTTCCTCTGTGCTGGGAAGGAGACTATGAGAGCATGATCTCATTATGGGCACAGGGCCTCCCACAGCTTGCTATTGCTATTTCATCTTTGTAAACAGAACACTAGGAAACTTTCTTGTGCTGTGCAAAGTCTAAAAGTAACAAAGCCTTGATTTGAATCCAGATCCCTAGGTTCTGTCTATTTCGCCCAGTGGCTGCTTTCTATAGCTTGGAATCTTTGAGAGAGACCAGACTTGAAAATTCTCAGTCCAGAGGTAGAATTCCTCTTTTGATATCTCTGTTTTTTTTTTTTCCTTTTAAAATATTTATAGTACATTACTTTTTACTTGTTCATCATCATCATTATCGTCATTTTTGTGGTAGTGGCGGGACATGTCACAGCATGTATACGAAGGTCAAAGGACAACTTTGTGAAATTAACTCTCTCCTTCCACCTTTACATGGTTCCAGGTGTGAAAGCCAGATTCTCAGAGTTCTCTAGCAGGAAGAGTTTTTATCCACAAAGATATAGCCCTAGAAGCACTTTTGATTTATAAGCCATAGGACTACTGTGTTTTCTTACAAACAAGTCAAAGAAACATAGGAAAGTGGAATAAAGGTGTACACCTGCTGACCCCAGCCCACCACCCACTCCCATCCCCTAGCCAGAGCTGGTATGGTTATTAATGTGGAACTCTCCTAAACCTTTGAATGTGACTGCATGCAGATCTGGGCCTCCTGAACACAGCCTATATGTTTGAAGTTGGTGAGATCCCTGCCCACAACACTTGACACCCAGTGTTTTATCTATCCAGTGGCATGCTTGGCTAGTCACCCAAGTCCATAGGTGGGCATTCCACTAGCATGCTGGACAGATAGCCTAAGATTCTGCCGATCTGTTTAGTAACAATCCATGTGAGTGTGTGCACTCGTGTGCATACTCAAATGCCAGGTGAGATGGCAACTGTCTGTCATGTCACTCTCTAACTGTTGTTACTTTTGAGGTGAGGTCTCTTCCTAGATCTGGGCATATGCTGAAAACCAGTAGGCGTTTGTGGGAATGCCTGGCTAATTACAGGGCTTCAAGAACACAGCGATACACAGTAGCCAACGATTCCATTCTTACAGGACTTCCATTTCTAAGGGCTAGTGAGAGTCGGAGCATGATCCCTCACAATGACAGACCAAGTGCTCTTAACTTCTGAGCCATATCTCTTGCTCTTTTATAAGTATTTAAGCAACCTTCATTTATTTTCTATTACCATTCTACAATTACATGAGATTGTACAAGTGTGTGTGTGTGTGTGTGTGTTTGTGTGTGTATGTCCGAGCATGCACATGTGTGGACAATTCAGTTGAGGTAGAATTCCAGGGTCAGAATGCTTGGTCCTAAAGGGTTATATAGTCACTATTCTGACAGACACCATCAAACTTCACTGTGGCAGATGGCTTTGCCAGTTATTTCTTCATCACAGAGGGTCTGAGAAGCCAGTTTCCTTGCATCCATGTCCAAAATGAACACAGTGAATCTTTCAACTGTTTCCCAACCCCTTGGGTGAAATTTTTTTCCCTTTTAACCTTCAGGGTCCTTTACACCTCCTTCCACCTGCTCTGCTCAGACTTCTCACAGCTGACAGCCAAAAGCATTCTGCCTGAGGCAAAATGAGGTCAAGGCCAGAATAGAGCAGCCCTTTGCATGGGAGGGAATGTTTACATCCTGAGATAAGGCCTTGTAATTTGTTTATTTCAAAAATAGGAGGCAAATTTAAGAATTTCCCTATGATGAGGTTGTAGATCTTAACCTTGGGCCTCTGCCACATTGACTGATATGGTGTGATCAGTTGTGGGCCTCATATGATCATCTAATCATTTATTCATTGAGAAGGTATTGCATATCCATGAATGGTCAGGCACTGGACAGAGTATCAAGATCACAGCACCACACAGTGGACCAAAGATTGCATTCTTACAGTTACAGGACTTAAGTTCCTAATGGCAGGTGAAAGTTGGATGGTAGGTACAGAACCCTTCTATGTGGTTAAGAAGAGAGGAGGCTAGAATGGAAGAGACACTCCAGGTCACAGAGCCCTATCACAGAGGGGTGGTCAAGTTAGGCCTTACTGAGCAGTGACTTGGAAGAAAGTCTTGGCATGCAAGGACCTTTCCACCATTGGAAAGCCTTCACAGCTGTGATTTGTAATAGAGGAGAGCAGTGGTCTAAAAAGAGGGTAAGAAGGCCTGGTCGACAGTGGCCAAGTGAGGCAGGACCCTTGCGCAGCAGTATGCATATGTGTGTGGTTTTTCTAGCACTAGGCAGAGAATCCATTGCAGTGCTGTTATGTACCAGCACAGGCTTGTTTATCGTGAGAGCTTCCAGGGATTGTTATTGCTTATGTAACATTGGGAAGAGCCTTGTGAATCTTGTAAGTTTCAGGACATATTGGCACTTGTTAGTTTCCTTTACCGCAGTATGTTACAGAGCCTCCCTTCAGAAAGGAGCTTTTCAATTTGCCGGGAAGAGCTACCCTTTTGTCTGGATCATTTTATGTTCTTGCCTAGAATCAGTGTAGCCTTCACAGAATAATCAATTTGTGTTATAGGACTTCTTTTCCAACTCTGGCCAAGGTCAGAAGGAGGGCGCAGGTGACGAGATATTTCTTACAGCCTAGTAACATTTCAACCACTTTAATTTGGGAAAATGCAGTGCAAGTTCTTCCCTTATGTGCTCTCCCAATCTCTGAGCCTTTTACTCCATTCATGAAGGGATAATTTTCTCCTCCTGAAGTTGGCCCCACTTTATTATTTTTTCCCTGGCAATCATGGCCACAGGATTTGCTGCTACTGCAAAACACACTTTATTTTTACTGTCTCCATCTTAACAACAAGCCCTGCCTTCGTCTGCTTGAGAACTGCTTTACCTCACACGTGGGCAATAAACTGTGCAGTGGGAGACCTCAGCTCCAACCAGCTTCTATAAGGAGAATGTTCAATAGGCTAATCTCCAATAGATAATTTATAAATCTTCCACTTTTTATTGATTAACCTTCATAACTCATGCCAGAAGATCCATTATGTATGAGTTGTCACCACACTGGGCAGGTACACACTGTTCTAGGAGAGTGGGTAAGCTTTTGGTGAAATGAACAGCTAGTCCAGTCTCTTGGATACAGAAACCATGAAGATTGAGAGGGCCCTGATACATAGCAGATCAGAGAAGGGGTTCACCGTGACTGAAGCATCTTTGTAGTTATCATTGATGTTCACACAAGGAAAGTAAGACTTCATTTGTAACCTAGAAAGAGGCTAACCACTGAGCTTCTGCATAGCGATGTCTTATGCCAGACCCCAGATGCAACAGAAGAAAGGATTCACAGCAGAGGTGGATATAATTGCAGCAAGCCATACGGAACTTTCTGCAAGTAGGGTGGAATGCCATTTTGCCCTTGGCTATTTTTATTCCTACTGCTTAGAATTTCAGAACCCTAAAGTAAAATCAAATCTATGTCATGTGTTTGAGGAAGGAGGAAAATTAGGGTTGGCCTTTGCTGCCTCTGTGCCTCTCTCCCCCTTTAACCTTGATGCCAAAGGGAACTGGTAGTCATAACTTTCTGAGAAACACCAATGGATGTGATCACTAAACTCTCAGGCTGTGAATACAATTCCAAGTGAAGAGGCTATGTGCTGTGTGGCCTTGTTTGGGGCATATAACCAAGATGAAAAGCTACTGTGTAAAGTCACCCTTGGTTATCTGTATCCCAGACTTTCATCTGCATTGTGTATCATACTTAGAAATAAGTCCATTGCATTACATTTCTGGAAAAGCCGAGAGCTGTTGTTGCTGTGGAGTTTTCGTATACTTGGGCCACCTATGTGTTCCCTCCTCCCGTGATGGAAACATGAGCTGGTTCACAGAAAGGTGAGCAGAGCTTTTCATTACTTTATCATCTAGTGCTCTACAAACACTGTGGGCGTTGCATCATATAGTACAGAATGGTATGCTGTGCTCCATGGGAAGAATGTAGATATTTGTCTATTTTGAGTCAAGATTTCTGAGGTGGTTGGGATTACTTAAGGGGTCCAGAGATTGATCACCAGTGAAGATTCATGGTATTTCAAATGTTAGCCATGGCTAGTTAACCTCAGTGTCCCTGAGAAGATCAGGAGTAGCTGCTCTGCCCAAAATCAGGTAGCCCACTATTGTATGTGTGAGTGAGTGTGTGTGTGTGTGTGTGTGTGTGTGTGTGTGTGAGAGAGAGAGAGAGAGAGAGAGAAAGAGAGAGAGAGAGAGAGAGAGAGAGAGAGAGAGAGGATTGTCTATGTACATTAGGAATAAATGGGATATTCCTTTCTATTTCTGGGAAAATCTCCCCATGTTCATCTTAGCTACAGTCTTCCTGGTATCAGAAAACCGGAGAAGGTAAATTCTGGTTAAAACCAAGCCAGCTGGTTCATGGGAAATATGCCTTGGAGTGACTTTCCTGAATGCTCTGCAAAGCTAGAGGAATTAGTCCTCCCCATGGGGCAGAATGCTTGTTCTCCTGTCCTGTGAAGAGCTTGAGTTCTGGGATCCATTGTAAATGTCTGGGCAATATTGTGGGCACTCTGCCAAGGCGCAGCTCCGAGCTCTCTTTGTTTCTGACCAGAATCGGCCTGGTCTCCTCCTTCTGCAGTCCCTTCGTTTAGACAGTGCCATTAATTAGATGTCCACATTTCATCCACCCCACCCAGAGATTACACCCAGGTCACCTTGAAGTCTTTTGAGTGCATTTACTGTCCTTTAATTTATCTTCATCAGTGGCCAGTCACAACCTCTGGGCATGGATTTCTTTACAGCCATTTTCAGGACAACACTGGTGTCCCAAGACCTTGAGTGTCCCCATTAGTAAGAAAGACCTAGGGCTGGGGAGTTATTTCAGGCAATATAATTCTTCTTGGCCCACTCCAGGATCTGAGTTTGATCACCTAGAACCAATCCCCCAAACTGGGAAGGTAGCATGCAGCTGTAATCCCAGCTCTGGGGAGGCTGTTCAGTCATCAAAGCCCAATCAGTAATTCCGACAAAGAGCAAGAACTTGTCTCAAAGATAATCAGGAAAAAGACTGAGGAAAACATCAGATGTCAATTTCAGAGCAATTGTGGGAGCAAGCATCTACAAGCATGTGTACAAATGAATATGTACATGTGCCTCCACCCCAAATGAATGACGTAAGCGCAGAAAACCACATGAAGCTGGATTTGGATCTCGATGCATGGTTGCAATCTCTGGGCTTCCTGGGGCTCTCAGAGCACATAGGGAACAAGTCCTATGTCCTGTTCAGGATTAGAGAGAATCTTTCTCCTCTCACAGAAGCCATTCCTCCAGGTCCGAGCTCCTAACTTGTAGGTGAAACCTACGCAGTATAGCTGGTTGAGTCCTGAGCAGCTTCTGGGTCCAAAAGCCCCACTTGTATCACTGTTCACTGTTCAGTGCTTCTGTCTTGTCAGGTGCCTGCTTAAGGCAGCACTCAGAACAGCCACAGCTGACTTAGAAAGCTTCATGGTTAGCAGGTGTTTGCTCTTGAGGAAGATTAAAGCCATTTTGCTCCAAAGAAAGAAGTGATGGCACTTTCCCAATGTATGAAGGAATGGTTTACTGTGTTCCACAGAGACTCACCTATCCTCTGTTTGATGGTGTCTCCATCCCTTGGAATGGAGGCAATCCAGGTTAGCCCAGGTGAGTTGGAGGGAGGCAGGTGGCAGAGACGAGAATGTTTCCTTGGCAGGTGCTCTTGGCCCTGTTTCTACTCAACAGGGTAAAGGCAGACACCACAGCGCATGGGACCCACCTTCACACAGCAGATGGCAGCGGAACGTAGGAAAGAAGGCTTCTGAAATTTGATCATGCTGCAGCCAGGCCTAACAAAGTCTAGGGGATAAAATGCAACCAAAGAAGGCCTTGAGAAAGTGGGAGGGAACAGAAGTAGGCTCTCCGGGCTTCTTTAGAGAGCAAATGAGTGTGCAAGTATATATATATACCCATGTCAAAACTGTGGCCTAACAGTAAGTACATGCCTGCAATTCCAGTACTGGGGAATTGGGGAGCTAGAGACTGGATGATCCATGCTGGCCTGTCAATGTGTTTGAATCAGAGATCTATGAGTTCAGTAGAGATCATCTCTCAAAAATAAAGATGGAGTTTGATAGAAAAAGACTCCTGAAATGGGTGTCTGGACTAGGCACAT
Organism: Hylomyscus alleni; assembly: GCA_019843855.1. Classification (NCBI taxonomy): domain Eukaryota; kingdom Metazoa; phylum Chordata; class Mammalia; order Rodentia; family Muridae; genus Hylomyscus; species Hylomyscus alleni. Next base: position 7,230 of record JADRCC010222824.1, read on the forward strand.
ACATACACTGTGTCCCATACACATGCATGCATGCATGCATGCATACATATATACACATGCACACTCATGTTGACATGTGCATTGTACATAAATGAAGACACACATATAAGCGAACACAGATGAACACAAACACACAAAGCTCTACAGACATGTTCTCCAAGTCTTAATCAAGCCACTCCATGAGTCCTCTAGCCTGAAGTCTGGCACACAGTCTATTTGATCAGTTGGATGTCATGATAGAGGCCGTCTTGCCAAAAGGTGCTGCCATTATTTTGTTTTTGCAAGCCTTTCAGCAAAGGCAGACTCACAGCAGAATGTGCTCAGCCTTGATCTTGACTTTGAGTCTAGATTAGTAATAATCCAGGGGATACTGGAGAGAGTACCAATAACTAAATACAGCTCACCCTTGAGGGATTCTGCCTCTCCTCTGCTGTCCTGGGTCTGAGACTCCTTTAGTTCAAGGAGGTAAAAAGCAAACCTAGTTCATCCCATTATCATAAGTGCCCTTTGAAACGATAGCCTTAGGATTGTGTTTGGCCCAGAATGAATTCTTAATTATACATATCACCTCTTCCCTGCCCCGTAGTTAATGGAAACAAACAAACAAACAAACAAACAAACAAAAAGACCTGATCTTTTTTTTTGTTTTTGTTTTTTCGAGACAGGGTTTCTCTGTGTAGCCCTGGCTGTCCTGGAACTCAATCTGTAGACCAGGCTGGCCTTGAACTCAGAAATCCACCTGCCTCTGCCTCCCAAGTGCTGGGATTAAAGGCATGAACCACCACCGCCTGGCAAGACCTGATCTTTTAAAGGTTGTTTGGCTGGGCAAAATGCGTAGCATTAAATGGATCACATGGCTTGTGAGGCAATATGCCCAGCAGGTGCTAAAGGTCACTCTGAGTTTGCGGATCCCCACACATCTGACAATGAGAGCCATCAAGTCCCTTGTGCTGGACCCACTGAAGCTGCTTTGTTGGATGATAAAACCTTCTTGCTCTCAGCCAAATACATGTCATGGAGTCCTCAGTGACTTTTTATAGAAGTCGGAGTGGATTTTGGTTTCAGTGTAAACTAAGTGCCCTAAACCCTATGTCCTTCTTGCTGCTGTTTATTTTCTGTGTGAAGTGGGAGGGACAGGCGGGTTTAGCACATGTCAGCTTCTGGCTTTCATTACTGACACTCAGCAGCAAGGGCTTGGGAGGGAGAGGCATATGGCTTTCCTGGTATCTCTCCATGAGGAAAAGAGGGCATTTGAGGGGAAATATTTCTGAACAGGAAGCTAGAGCATGACGGTCCTTGCGGGTGTGATGGAGAAGCAGAGGAGCCAGTCAGCTGCGAGGCTCCTGGGTTTCGTGCCAGCCTACACCTTTGCAAAGCATTTTCAAGATTAGGAATCTGTCTTGCCGCCTGGTAGCAGTTGAGGGTTTCAGAATCTATACTGGCTTGCGTCTTGCCGACAGCTTTGTCTGTCACATGGGTGCCTAGGGCTGAACAGAATGAGCAGCTTCTCCTATCTTTAGGCACTTGGCTGCCAGGAGAGCATTTCCCTTCTAAGGGTGAGATCTGTTTACCTTGCCGTTCATGTGGAGGAAGGATTTGAAGATCGGCTACTGAGTTTGAACTTTCTAATAGAAAAACAAACAAACAAACAAACAAACAAACAAGCAAAATAACAACCCTGACACATCATGGTTTTAATTTATAGTTCTTTGTACATCAGAAGTTTGGGGGGTTAGTTTTTGTATTTACTTAATTTAACATTTTTTCCTTGGCCATTTTTGATGGCATCAGTTTGAGTTTTTGGGGTTCAATACTAGAAATCTACTGTGATTTCTTTTGGCACAGATGCACATTCATTAGGAACATGTTCAATAACTTCTGCACTATTAGGAATGCTGAAGAATGGGCCTTGACTACTGGAAGGTACCAGGAAGTGACTGTTAGACAAGTAGGAATGGCCTAGAGCTGGGGCACCCACTCTTCCAGCTAGATAGTTCTCTCGATGACTCTTTCAAGATATTGCCCTGGTTATGATGCAAAGTTCTGGGCTTGGTCATGTGCCTGCCTGAAGAGGGTCTATTGGAAGAATCCCCAAGAAACCCTTGGATGATGTTCCCTGTGTTTCTGATTACATACTGTGAGGTGGCTGCTGAAAATGATGTTCATAAGAAAATATGGTAAATTCTACCCAGTAAGCCTTTCAGATACCATTATGTATTAAGGCAATGATCATGACAGTTACTGTGGGAAAAATCTGTTTGCCTGCCCATCTATCTATCTATCTATCTATCTATCTATCTATCTATCTACTTATCTATTGTCTATATCTATATATCTCATGTGTTTATTTGTATATCTGTCTACATGCCCAACTATCTATTTGTATATCTGTGTATCCATGGATCTGGCATCTGTCTGTTTGTCTGTCTATCTATCTATCTATCTATCTATCTATCTATCTAACCGAAGTGTCCATCCACCATTCCTTTTCCTTCCAAATGCATATCTTATTTGTCAATGGTAGATAGTGTTCAAGGCCAGTGTCGTAAATGTGCAGAACCATTTCTTCTCCTTGTATCCATAAACATCTTGGAAGACATAAATGTCATCAGTAACCAGATCTCCAGATGATACACTCCACAGGGTAATAAATACATGGAAGACTTTGCCAGATGTTTGTAGCAAGGAAGAATTACAAAACAAGAATCTAATATGAGACTCACCTTTTTAGAAGTCTCAGTCTACATTCCAAACTCTAGCCACTGTGAAGTAGTGCAAAGGAGCCTCACTGCTTCTCAGTACGGACTTGCTGCATTCAAATTCTTTTGGTGCAGTGACAATCAGGAGTTAGTTCTACTCCCACAAGGGCTGTTTGAATATAGAGACATTTTTGGTCCTCACGACTGGATATGAGGTGCTTCTGTCCTTTGCTAGATAGAAGAAAACCTGTTCTTTAATCCTTTACACTGCACAGGACAGTCTCCTGCAAACAGAATTAAAACACCAAAGATATGAGGTGTACAGAGGCTAAGGGTCTCTAGTGTGACAGATGTGATATCCTTGTATAGTTGCACACAAAGTACTAATTCTGGTGGAATACAGGTGATAGATGGGGAGAATGTTAGAGCCATGTCGTCTTTAATGCCAATTTCATACCTATAAGCTAGTTTCCTACCCTGCAGAGGCCAGGGTTGCTGAGAGCTCCTGAGTCTGTCTGTTTCAGATAAGGAGAGACTAGGTCTATTCTTTGTCATCTTCTCAGAAGTTTCCAGGGAGGATTTCTACTAGTTTGGCATGGGTCACATGTTCTCTATTGAACCTATCAGCTGATAACCTAGGTATAGAGATGGGTGTCACAGGCATGCCCCCAACTCAGGCATGTGCATAGAGTTCTTTCCCAGGGAAACTGGGGCTATTTTGCACCAACTTTCTACTCCTGTTGGTGCCTGCTTCCATTGCATGCTCTTTTACTGCCAGGACATTTGTAAATCTGACATTGTTTCCATCCCAGCTATGTCAGAGAATGTCACTTAGGCATTGCCAGATTGCTGAACACCTTGGCTGAATATCACAACAGCACAGGCTCCTGGAGAGGAAGCAAATTCTGTGTGTGTTTCCAGGGAAGGTTGGCCTTGACATTTCTGGTGAGAATGCTGAACTTGGTTGAGCCTTGAAAAATCATCTGGTCCAGCCTTCTGTCTCCAGACTTGTGAATTTAGAATATTCTATGATAAATGGGCTCAGATGGTACAGCCTTATATGGTCCATCTTTCCTTGCTGCTTTGACCATGAGACCATGCAGTCATCTTAGGTCCTATTTGATATATTTGTTGTGGTGCATGGCAAACCCTGGTCACTTCATCTAATGATATTGATAGCTTATCTTTTAATTCCACTTAGAAGAAATTTGTCAAGCCTACATTGTGCTAAGCTCTCTTAAACTGATGCCAGAGAACCCAATTATAGAAGCTACAAAGACATTTGAGAGCAAGCACAGAAAAACATTTAAAGGGATTAAAGATCAGAAAGGGATTCCAGAGAAAACATTAGGCTCCATCAGGCAGAGAAACACAGAAGAATTAGAATATGAAGAACAAAGCCAGTCAGAGCTATCTGGGTACCTGACTTTTCACCCCCCAAGTATTTAATTTTGAGCATGTTTACTCTTTCAAAAAAATAAAATGAAATGATCGATTACACTTCTGTCAGGTGGATGTGTTTTCAAAGTCTAGTGTGAAATGAATTGCAGATGGATTTTCTGACTCAGTTTTCCCCCCTCCTTGCTCTTAGACAATATGCTATTAGTTGAATCACAGAGTCTTGTTATTTACTGAACTGACCAAAGTACTCTTGGCTGCCATACAATGGCAGCTATCCCCTAGGCGCTGGCTAAGATCCCCAGCCCCATCTTAACTGTTGCAGATATAAGACCCAAAATCACATGGGGGCACACTGGGGATTTGCTGCTCTGAGAAGGGGGTACTGGTCAGTTTGTAGTCAGTACCATATTAGCCCTGGAGAAGTCTTATCACAGTGGAGCTATGGGGAATCAGACATACTCATTTGAGTGAAGCTGTCTTTGGGTTTACTTCAGGGTCTCTCCTTTCGATGCACTCATATTCTCTCTTTCTCTCCTATTTCTCGCTCCTGTCCCCCACTTTCTCTCCTTTCTTTCTTTTTTCTTTCTCTCTGAGGCAAAGCCTCATTTAGCCAGGGGTCACCTACACAGGGTCTCATTAATTTTGAACTCACAATTTAATTGAAATGACCTTGAACTTGTGATCCTCGAGGACACACTTCCCGAATGGAAGAATTAGCAATATGTGTTCATGCTATGCTGGGGATCAAACACAAGGCTTCATGAATGCTAGGCAAGCACTTTAACAATTGAGTCTTATCCCCTGGCCCCAATCAGTTCTTAAACAAGTCCTTATTTACTTACTTGATTCGCCCTCAGTTTCTCACAATGAAAATGTATGCATGTTCTCCTGCGAGAGAGAAGCAGGCTTCTGTTCTTACTCCACAATCAGTGTCTCTTCCAGGTTTACAGCATAGAATGAGAGACTCACAGAAGCTCACTGGACTCAGATTTCTTTCCACGGTAGACTTTCCTGCCCACAGCATTCCTTATCACTGGCTGAGTCACAGTGAAGAGCAAAGAAGAAACACCCTATTGCTGCTTCCATTTGGAAGAGACACTTTCCTCTTAACTGCAGCATCCTTCTCTGAGCAATAGGAAGGACTGTGTGCTTCCAGATTTTCTGATACATTAAAAGAAACTAACTTTAAAAATTTAGTTTCTATGAGGCTATTTATCACAATTTATATTCTTACTGTTGCCTCTGTCTCTATCCATTCTCTCTCTTTCTTTTTCTCCCTCTCTCCTTCCCTCTGTCTCTCTCTCTCTCTCTTTCCTCTCTTTACATGACTAAACATGGCATTAGCCCAACTTTAGAATATCTCTTGAAAGAGACAGGAAAAGGAAGGAGGAGGAGGAAGGAAGAAGAGGGAAGGAAGAGAAGGAGGAAGAAGAGGAAGAGGAAGAATAGCCATATGTAATTCCACACTTGTGCCCAATATTCCATCAGCATTTTCCTCTCTGCCCATTCATCTTGAGAAGTGCTATTTTTGAAAAGCTTGGACATTACCAGGAAACTGGCATCATTGATCAAAAACCTTTATAGGCTGAAAAGGTTTCATGCAAGTGTCAAAACACCATTCATTTTAATTCACTTTGGAACGTGGGGAGTATATGTGCTGGCCCAGTGGGAGGGTGGATGGAAAAAGGAGAGCCCTGGAGAGTTAGTCACAAGTTCAGCCAGCAGAGGCAGTTATCCCTGTGTCTAGGAAGCTCTACCCAGTTGTCAATAGGTAAATGGCAAATCTCTCTGTTTTTCTAACACACACAATTTGAAGGCTTGGCCTGTTGACATATCCCTGAATTCCATGACTCAAGAGTCTGAGGCAGGAAGATTGTGTGTTGAAAGTTGCATTGGCTATGTAGTTACTTGATGGTCTACCAGGACTAAATAGTGAGTTGGAGTCCAGAATGGATTATTGAACTAGTTGGAGGCTAGCCTAGATTATATAGTAAGATTGAGGCCCACCTAGGCTATACAGGGAATTCAATACCAGCCTGGGCTATATATAGTGTGTTTGAGGGAAGTGTGGGCTATATGGTGAGTGAAAGCCAGCCTGGGCTAGATAAGAAGCCAGTGGCTTATCTTAGTGTGTACCAAGATCCCATCTCCAACAAGTTAATAATGGAGAACCAGGAGTTGGAGATGAAGCCCCAGGTGACCCTCCGAGTGTGGGCAATGTGTACTTTTGCAACTGTCCATCAGCCCACTTGACAGAAGTGTCCTCTGAGCCCTTATCCTCAAAATGTTTTTACAGGATGAAGTAGGAACCATGGTACAATTGCACTGTAGAAATCTCAGGCTATTCAGATCATTCTGCAGCATCTAGCCCTGTGCAACCATTTAGATGTAAGTTCTCTAACATTAAGCAGTTCTTAGAACATAGGTCCCCTAGATACGTGTGGTGATTTTCAAATGTTCTGGAACCTGGCAAGGCTAGTTGTAACCATTTACAGAACAGATACAGAACATTTCATCATGGAGTGCTTTCCTATGGGAAAACACTGATTACTGTTTAGACCAATAGAAAAAGAGGCCATGATTTTAAGGATTAGCTTGATCTTCAGAGCAGGAAGAAAGACAAGGAGGACCTGAATTTAAATCCAAATCACCATCTTGACTTCAAGCCGGGAAGTGAACTTTCCTGAATCCCAGGTTTTCTTCACCTATGTAGAGATCTACTCAATATGTTTTCTGCCTGCGCCCTCCTTCTCTTTTCTCTCCTTCTCCCCCTTCTTCCTCTCTCCAGCTCTCCCTCCCTCCTTCTCCCCTCCCATATCTCCCTCCCTTTTATTTTTTTCAGTGGTATTGTAGACTGAATCTAGGGCCTCACATAGATGCCAAACAACCTACACCGATCTATATCCCCAGTCTTCTTTCTATTGTAGTGTTTTAGATTGTCTCAGTTAGCTAGGTAAAAGTAAGAGACCCCATCTTAGAAAAGAAGATGGATTGTATCTGAGGAACAACACACAATAAACCTATTACCTCCACATACATGTGCACATATATGCACAATGCACAATACAGGGAATTAATGAATGAATGATTGAATATGAATCAGGGAACTCTGGATATTGAAATCCATAGTTTGGTAACACCATGACATTTTCTAATCCAAACAGAAAATAAGTGCATCCACATGCATAGAAGTCATAGTGCTTCTGCAGGAATGAAGGGCTGACTAAGCCTAACAGGGAAACCCACAGCCCCTTCCTGAATGCCTGATCCAGTTTTCTTGCAAAGTGGAGACCAGAGCAAGAAGCAAGGCAGACAGATGGTGTCCCGCAGACTCTCCCTCAAGCACTTTCATCTCTCCTCTCACTATTAATTCATCTGTTTGGATGGATACATTCACGCATGGAACCAAGATGAATAATAATGAGGTTTTTAATAACTCCCTGCATTTGCATTCCTAGTTACTCTTTACATGGTTCTAGCTGATTAAAATGAATCATTTACATAATTAACATATGGTTATAGTGTTGGCTTTAATATGCTGATTATCTCAATACTTTTGTCTGGAGTCAATTGGATTCTAACTGTAACAATTGTTTGAAGTGAGACTAGTCTATTCCTGGGAGGATGGAGGGGATATTTGCCATGGTGCCTGATTGGCAGCCACACAACTCGCCAACATGGGTTCTGTCTCAGTTTGATTATGTGATTGGAAAATAAGTAAACAGTAATAATGACAATGAACACAAAAGCTTCCAAATATAATCTAGCAGGTATTTTTCTTATCTATTTTCTCAATTTCTTGTAGCCATTTTGCAAAGACAGTCATATTATCCCCACTTAACAGAGAGAGAAATTAAGGCTTGTGTGGGAAAAGAACCTGGCTCAAAGCCATAGCATTGTCCAGTTCCAGGTTTGACTGTCCCTCATACTTTCTTGCTCCAGAAATTATGTTATTTGCTCACAGTCAGTGTCTTAATCTGGGCATTATTGACAGCATATGTGTGTGTGTGTGTGTGTGTGTGTGTGTGTGTTTGTATGAAAGAGTAGGACATGCATATGGAAGCCGAAAGTCAGTATAGCCAGTGATGGTGACTTTTCTTGACTAGTCTCAACTTCTATTTTTTGAGACAGGGTCTCTCCATGAAACTAAACCTCACTGTTCAGCTATGCTGGCAATTCAATGAGCTTCAGGGATCCATTTATTTCTACTGCCCCGGAGCTAGAGTTATAGGAACAGCCACAACCCTGGCTTTTCAGGTAGATTCTTGAGATCTGGACTGAACCATCTCGACAGCCCCAGTTGTCTGCTTTTCCTACCTTTAATGAACATTAAGAAGGAAGCTTGTTGTCAAGGCTGATTTGCTGGTGACAGTGGCATTAAGGTGACATTGCTAGGAGCATGTGCAAAGTTTGTGTTATATGTGACCCCCGTGTCTATTTCTAAGTCTTTTATTCATTTCTGCTGGGAATCGTTGTACTTCTCTATCAAAGGCATCTTTGTTTTAGGGGCTCTGTGAAGCCCCACTCCCAGGCTTTCTCTAAGGCCATTCTTAGTATTTCCGGACATACTGCTCTGTAGAGTTCACAGCTGGCATTTCAAGATGCCACTTTCTCATTAGCAGACTATGGGCATGGGCACCATTAGCTATGATCTGATTATCTTGCTCATTCACATTGAATTTGAAAGGGACTTAGGACAGAGTAGCCAATCATTCCTGTTTAAGTACGAGATTTGGGAATGGAAGGGCTTTCTGAAGGTTCATGCATATTTGAAATGCATTTGGGCTAATTGCAGGCCTGTTGTCCACAATTAGTCTGCGGTGGGCATGATTAATTGCAAAGAACACTGACATTTATGCATAAAATGCTTGAGGTCAAAAAGAAACGGGGAGAGAAGATGACTAGAGCAATGGCAAGTGGAATATTAATGTGCCATGATCTCAGAAGCAAAGCCCAGAAAGGGGATAGTCTGCACTGACAGGTGGGTACCTTAGGAACACACATACCAATGTATGTTTCCAGCCTGCCTATAATTTATTCTCCTCTCCTCCAAAACTGGCTAGTTTGGTTCAGGTTTTCTGAAGCCATATTGATTCCTTTCATTTCAGAAACAATCTCCTGTAGCCCAGGTTGACCTTAAACTCACTAGGTAGCCAAGGATAGAATTAAACTCCTGATCTTCCTGGCTTCCCTTCTAAGTGTTGGGATCAAAGACATGTACCACCATAACTAACTTCACTGACACTTCTGTGAAGCCATGGCCTGTCCTGTTCATTTCTCCCATCAATATCCCTCTCCATATTTGAAACTCATAATCCCTTCTTGTAACTAACATGCATGTGGTACATTGCCCAGGAAGCATGAATAATATATGTAGGCTAATCACTACCCAGACCAGTCAAGCAATGAACAGTTGTTTACGTTAAAATGATACATTCCACAAATTAATCATCAGATATCACCACCACCAACCAAGGGAAAGGCGCCATGACCTCTGCTTTACTTACTAATTCTCAGTTGCTACTGGAGGGAGAGAGCACCACAAGATCTATAGGTATGTAAGTTGATCATGCATATATGTATGAATAGGTATTATTTATTTTCACAAAAAGACTAATCCACATCAGACTGGATGCCCATTTCATGGTTGCCCATCTGTATTTTATAGTGTGTTATGGAGTCTCCTTGACTTGTCCTCTACTGTATGCTTCTTATATTCCTGATTTAATGACTTCCTGATGGCCTCTGTGGTATTTTGAATTGTAAATATTAATAGCATGCATATACACTGCGTTTCCAGTATAAATAGAGCTATCTAAATCTTTATAAATATCTAAACAGAGTGTGGATGTATTACCCCCAGTCACTTTTTACTGGGCTTGTTAATCTCCTAGTAGTGTGATTACAGGGTCAAAATGTTGGTGTTTTCTAGCTGTGTTTGGTTTGGTTTGGCTTGGTATTTTTGTAGATAGACTAGCCCAGAATGGTACAGGTAGACCAGGCTGATCTTAGGCTATCCTCTTGCCTCTCTTTTCTTACTGATACCTTATCACTCTTAAAAGATGCAATTCAAACCTTTACAAGTAAGGTTTATGTCGGGGCACATTGAAATTCCAGTACTTGAAAAGTAGAATCAGACAGTGCAAAATGTCAAGGGTGGCATGGGCTACAGAGCAAGACCTTATCTCAAAAATATAATAAAAACCACAGGGACTTAGTCCTTCCTACTCTACAGATATAATTTGTTCAGTTTCTATAACTTTCTTGCTGTTGGTTCAGACATGACACCGGCAAGACAGAAAACACAGATGTACTCAGCAGCCACTTTGCAATGACGTACCTGTCACAGCCAGCACTTGTGACTTGGTCTTGGGGCCTCTGCAGAGATGGGGACAGAGCTGCAGGGCTAGAGGTCACACGAGAATAAGAAATGATTTCATGTTCTGTGCCCCATATAAAACAGGTTATCTAGTTGTGAGCCGACTCAAATGGTGATAACCAGATAGCTCTTAGATTGGTCTAGAGTACTAATTCTGTGTTGTGGGGTGTTCTCCTCATAACGTATTTTGTTGTGCAGGTAAGAATGTACATCTCTAAAGGGCAGAAACAGATACAGAAAAAGGAACCCTTAACAGCAATTCAGATTTATTAGTAGCAGTTGTTTGGAGAAGAGCCATGTGTAGACTCAGGAAGAGGGTGTTCTACAATTGATTAGCAATGTCTGCCCGGGGCAAGAAATGGCAGAAAAGGAACCTGCAAAGCAGTATTCCTTTTTGCTTAATAAATGTAGGTTACTATTATAGATTTTTTTGGAGTTTACAAAGAAATTTTATGCCACCATAAAAACACCTTTACTGGAGAAGTGACAGAGGAAGGAAGATAGGAGAAAAGGAAGAGACTGGATGTAAAACACACTCCAAAATATGGAGAGTATTGTAGGCTATTTTTTATTTGAGTGGTTTTTTTTTTGTTTTGTTTTTATATATTCTGAACTTGACTTCAGGAAACAGAACAGATGTCATATGTGAAACAAGGTTCACTAAATGATACAATGAAATAGAGACAGTCTTAAAGCTATAGGTAACATTGAGAAGCAGGATGCTAGAAAATGAAAGGCTATTCTGTGTGTCTCTGTATTCTCTTGATTTTGTGTAACCACTAACTGATCAGCCTTCTTTCCAGGCAGAATGGATGATGTTAATCTCCAGCCCTTTTTGTAATAAATGTTGGACTGTGAACAGGAGATGGCCAGAAAAAGAGTGCCCGGGCAAGCCTTAATCTTTAATAAGGTGCACTTCTAGTCCGTAACTGTCAGACAAGACAGAAGCACCAGGCTTTCTGCTTTCTCACCCAGAATGAGAAATGGAGTCTGAGCTGTCTGGGCTGCACGGGCCTCACCCTTTTAGTGCACTAGAGGAAGCCACCAGGAGCTGCACTTTGGAGCTTGCAATCTTCACCAAACAGCGTTCTCTAAAAATAAATAAATAAATAAATAAACAAATAAATAAATAAATAAATAAATGATGTGAATGCCTTTTAATGGTGTTCAGCTTGTGAGAGAGTCTTGTTGCATTATGATTCTACTGAAATCTTGGCTTATAACTTGAGTCCCTGGTAGCAGCCCTTTGCAGTGAAACTATATCACTTTTGAAGCTTAGCAGATGGGAATTGTCATAAATGATATTTTAGTCACAGATATGAGCCATAAAACTTGAAAGATAAAGTATCTTTCTGAGACACACATGGGGAGGCAGACACAGACCCAGAGTCAATGTGAGCCGTTCAGCAACTCTGATGGAACGGAGGAACAGTTCTTGCCTCTGAATAAATGGCCTGACTCAGAGCAAGCAGTGTACGGCATGTTCTGGGGAGACAGAAAATATGGGTGTCAGTGTAGGTTACACACTCACCAACCCAGGGGACCTACGTTCCTGTCTTTTCCTGAGCCCTTTGTCTTCCTGCTCCCCTGTGAAGGGCATTAGTGGTGTGTCTTTCTTGTGGTGTTTGGCACTGTGTGCGTGGCACAGTACAGAGAACTGCACAGCGTATGTGTGCTGTGCAGCACCTCCCGTGCTAGATGTGTTCTGTTTGTAAATTGTACTTGTTTAATTTGATGAGCTGAATAATTGATCAGCGTTTAAGTTCTATGATACAGATAGTAGTATCTCATGGATTCTTGCCCTGAGCCAATATGTATATTAATGCTTTTGATTCGAAAGACATACCTGGCTCTCTCAGATCTTGGTCTTCATTTTCATGATGGGAAGATTAGTTTCTGGAGCCAACAAACAAACAATAGCAACCCAAAAGCACTATGAGAATCTTCCAGGAAGTACTAAACATTCCTTTCTGCATTATATACCACATCGATGTCTTATGCTTATAACTTATGCTGGACTGGATCTTATTACATATCCAAAGGTGACCTTGAACTTCTGATCCTCTTACCTTCTTCCCCAGAGTGCTGGAGTTACAACCACGTATGACCATGCACAGGATAGAACCTCGGGGCCTTGTGCATACTAAGTAAACACACTACTACTAAGCTATGTCCTCAGTCCACAGAGCAATACTTAATGGATTTGTCTACTTACCATTAATATGTTACAGTAGCCCTCACACTTATGAGGGTTCACTCATTTCACCCCATACAAGTTTTTATTCAAAGTAGCCACTGATCATGTGGTTTTAAATCCATAAAGAATCTGCCTTCTCGCTGGGCAGTGGTGGCACACGCCTTTAATCCCAGTACTTGGGAGGCAGAGGCAGGCGGATCTTTGAGTTCAAGGCCAGCCTGGTCTACAGAGTGAATTCCAGGACAACCAGGGCTATATGGAGAAATCCTGTCTCAAAAAAACAAAAACCAAAAAAAAGAGTGCCTTATCTATTACTCGCCTGCAGTTGTAGTTGATAGCCTTACTGCTGGACAAGGTTACTTATTGTAAATTAACTTGGCATGTATGACACCTATCCTGGAGGAGAAACTTGTGTGGCTTTGTGGGAGTGAATGTGTTTATGAGCACAAGCATACGATAGCGTGTGTAAACGAGACAAAGACGGGACTGTATGTTACTTTCTAGAAAATTCCCATGGGGTTTGTTGTTGTTTCATTATGATTTTATTTAATGTTTTAGTTTGGAGGTAGCAATAAGTCTTTGGTTTCTACTGTGTCTCAAATATATTGTATTATGTTAGCCACTATTTAATTCATTATCATACTTAATCTTTTCTATACCCTTAGAAGATTAATGCCATTATCAATACCCTGCCATAAAGTCTCTGAAGCTCGAGAAAGTAAAATAACTTCTCTGACCAAATTGCTCACCAGTAAATGAAAAATTCTACATTGGTGTGTGCTGCTTTTCTTGTTGAATGGACAAAATACCAGACAGGAGTAAGTTAAAGATAGAAGGATCTGTCTTGGCTTATGGTTTCATGGGATCTCAGTCAGGGCAGGGCTCTGTGTTAAAGGCTCATGTCTAGTGGCTGACCTACATGTTCTAGCTAGAGCCCATATGTCAAAGACTTCCAAAACAGTGTTGAAGACCAAATGCTCACGCATGTGAACCTGTAGTGATATTTCAGATTCAAATGTAGGACTGTGTCCTTCTAAAATGGCTTCTATTAGCTTAATAAGCTCCAGGTACAGAGTTTAAGATATTTTTAGTAATGTTAATAGTAATGTGTACTTACAGTGAATCAAAGGGGAATATGTAGGAACCTTATCTTTCTAGAAAGAGACCAAGATTCCTTATTGACCACTGAATCACTATTTCATTAAAGTGTGATCTGAATTGTGTTCATATCTGATAAGGGTTTTCTTTAGACACGAATGTTCTCTTCAAAAGACTGTTCTTGCCTGCATTCCATAAATGTGTGTGTGCCCTCATTAACCTCTCAGCCCCTTCTGCAGGGTACCAAGGAATTGAATTTAAGATATGTGCTTTTCTGTTGACTGGAGAAAGTTTGTCCTAAGAGAGCCTTGCCTATAAATAAACACAGCAGAAAACAAAATGAAAGATCTGTCCCGGCCTCTCTTTTACTTTTGTTCTGCCTCCCCTGTATTCATGCATAATTTGCAGCCCACTTTGTAATAACAACACAGGCAATACCTTTTAGTGTTATCTGATCCTACTTTGGGCAAATATTCCAAGATAGAAAGCACACTGATGAGGGAAGCACTTTCCACATTATGTCCTGACTTGCATACAAAGTAAGGGGTAAGCATTTGGTAGGATGGAGGCAAGAGCGCTAGAGACTTATCTATCCATAAATCAGAGAGTAGGATCCTGTGACGAACGTTGACATGATGTGTGCTGAAGGGAGGAAAAAGCATGTACGTATGTCTATGGCCCTTGCTGGAACCATATTTGATGTGGTTATTCAGTTCACTGGGACTGTGATATTTTTGCAACAAAGGAGTATATAATATGTGTGTGCGTATGAATTTATGTATGCATACACATGTGTACCCATGTGAGTGTGGTACAATTACAGCAGCTGTAGATTGCTGTCCAATTCATGAAACATCGTTGGCCATACTTTCTGGCTCTCCACACCATTCTACCAGCAACCCATCTTGGCTGAGATTCCTTAGATGTTAGTCATTTTATTTCATGTCACTCCATGACATATGACTCCATGCAGCATCCCCCTGGAGATGATCCTACATTTCCATCCCCATTTCACAGATGAGCATGACCAATAAGAATGGGTTAAGTGATTCCCTTCTCAGGTCATACACACTGAGAGAAACATCAGAACCTGCCAAACACTTGCCCTGCTCTGGGTTGGTTCTGTGTCCAAATTCAAAATCTTATGACCTCAGAGTTTTCTGGGTTAGACCTCTCGAAAACTACCAGGAGACATCATGTTATGTAATTAATTACAACTATAATTATCTTGGTTTCTGGGTCATTTAAAGATCATCAGTGCAGTTTGTTTCCATGGTTCATTCAGCAAAGAAATCATTCTTTTTTTTTTTTTTTTTTAAGAACAAGTATAATTAATTCAGTTTTCAGATGCTTAAATGAAAGAAACGTGAAAACACTAGCATGGAGACTGAGTCGATCCTGGTGTAAGGGTCATACCAGATAGATAGGGTCAACCTCAAAACTGTTTAATGTAGTGGTCACCTGTATTGGAATAGGAACCATCTCTCCCTAGATCCTGAACTGTTTGCCTGGGACGTGAGGAATTTCCCATGTCCTATACATTTGTTATGTCAGTGACTGCTTGAGTGGTGAAACAGACTCAGGTGGCATTCTATGTCTGTCCCCTAAGCATCATAGAAGTGATCAAAACAGTGACTTCTGTTGGTCCTAGTGTGGATTTTCACAGGACTGACAGGAGATAAGAGCATGTAGAGCTGAAAAACTTTCAAATTCAGATTTTTCTCTCATGCTATCTCACAGAAAGACAGTCTAGCTTTAAAATTATTCTTTATACAACTTTTACCTTCTCTCCAATAAAATAC
The DNA here is from genome assembly GCA_019843855.1 of Hylomyscus alleni. NCBI lineage: Eukaryota > Metazoa > Chordata > Mammalia > Rodentia > Muridae > Hylomyscus > Hylomyscus alleni. The sequence goes on from JADRCC010222824.1 coordinate 22,806, forward strand.
AGCCTAATGAGCTGGTCAACAGGTAAAGCTCTGGCCTTGCATGCATAAAGCCCTTAGTTCTATCCCCAAATCCCATGTGAAGTGCTGGTTGTGCTAATCCATGTTTGTAGATCCAATACTGAGGCGCGAGAGTCAGGAGGATACCTGGAGTTCACTAACCAGCCAGACGAATTGAATTGGTGAGTTTCAGGGCAGTGAAAGACCCTCTGATGGGTGCTATTCCAGAGGAAGGTACCTGATGTTGACTTTTGGTGCTCAAACATGTGCTTACATTTGCACACACACACACACACACACACACACACACACACACACACACACA
>JADRCC010222857.1:0-16124 GCA_019843855.1 Hylomyscus alleni
ACACACACACACACACACACACACACACACACACACACTGCATGAACATGCTCAGGTGGAATCATTGGACCATAGAAAGCATCTAGTTGAGTATTTACTAAACTTTGGAAATAACACAAGTGATTCACTTTAGTGCCCAGTACCTTAAGATGCCAGCTAGTAAGCTAATTGTTACCAAGAGATCCTTGGATACATAAGTCACAGGAGAAAAGGTAAAAGGTAAGATATCTCTTACACCCAAGTTTAAAGTTAAGATTCAGAGATTTCACTAAGCTCTGTGGAGAGTGTTCTGTTCTTTCACAGAGCTGCATAAAATCATCTGACGTCATAATGTAGGTACTGAAAATGATAAAGAGAACAGACAGCCAACCAAGGAAGCTAGTTGTGCATTGCTGAGATCTCATATTATTAATGTACATGTCGGTTTGATATTTTCTCATGTACAACACAGACCACTTAATTAGTGGATAGATTCACACTGTGTTCATTTATTTATTTTTAAGTTAATTTTATTTATTTTACTTATTCTCTTTACATCCCACTCTCTGGCCCTTGCACAACACAATTCAATTAATTAGTGTATAAATCCATACTGTATTCATTTATTTATTGTTTTAATTTAATTTATTTTATTTTACTTACTCAACATCCTACTTACTGTCCCCCCTGTCTTGGTCATTCCCTCCAATAATCCTCCCATGCTCCCTCCCCTTCTCTTTTAATGCATACCCCCTGGAGGTATCCCCTCTACCCTGGCACTTCAAGTCTCTGGGAGGCTAGGTGCTTCCTGTCCCACTGAGGCAAGACAAGGCAGCCCAACTAGAACATATCCCAGGTACAGGCAATAGCTTTTGGGATAGCCCCCATTCCAGTTGTTCAAGACCCACATGAAGGTAAAACTTCACATCTGCTACATATGGGGGTGAGGAGGCCTAGCTCGAGCCTGTGTATGTTCTTTGGTTGATGGGTCAGACTCTGAGAGCCCCAAGGTTCCAAGTTACTTGACTCTGTTGGTCTTCTGTGAAGTCCCTATCTCCTTTGGGATCCACAAACCTTTCACCTATTCTTACATAAGAGTTCTCAAGCTCCATCTACTGTTTGGATGTGGACATCTGCATCTGTCTGAGTCAACTTTTGTATAGAGCATCTCAGAAGACATGTTCCTGTCTACAAGAATAACAGAGCATCATTAATAGTGTTAGGGATTGGTGCTTGCCCTTGGAATGTGTCTCAAGTTGGACTGGTTATTGTTTGGCTATTCCCTCAGTCTCTGTTCCATCCCCCATGCCTACCTTTCTTGTAGACAGGATAAATTTGGGGTTTGAAAGTTTAGTGAGTGGGTTGGTATCTCTATTGCTCCACTGGGTTTCCTGTCTGGCTAAGGAAGTGGCTTCTTCAGGTCCCACATCTACAATGTAATGAATCACAGCTAAGGCTACTTACACAGATTCTTGGGTGCCTCCCTTATCCCAGGTCTCTGTCTTGTTGTGGAGATGTCCCCCACCTCCTCACCCTCTTCAGTTGCAAATTCCCATTAATTTTCATGGCCATCTATCCATCTCTCCTCTTCTTTTCATCACTTGCCCTATCCATTCTCCCTTCCCTCTTAGTTTCCTCCCTATCTCCATCTACCTCTTGTGGCTATTTTATTCCTCCTTCTAAATGAGATTCAAGCTTCTTCACTTGGACCATTCTTCTTGTTTAGCTTCTTTGGGTCTGTGGATTGTAACAAGGATATCCTATATTTTATGACTATTATATACTTATCAGTGAGTACATATAGTGCATGTCCTATTGGCATTGATACCTCACTCAGGATGATATTTTCTCATTCCATCCATTTGCTTGCACAGTTCATGATGTCCTAGTTTTTAATAGCTGAATAGTAACCCATTGTATAGATATACCACATTTTCTTTATCCATTCTTCAGTTGAGGAACATCTAGGTTGTTTCCAGTTTCGAGTTATTACAAATGAAGCTGCTATGAACAAAGTTGGGCAAGTGTCTTTGTGGGATGATGAAGCATCTTTTTGGGTAGATGCCCAGGAGTGGTGTAGTTGGGTCTTGAGGTAGAACCATTCCCAGTTTTCTGTGAAAACGCCAAGTTGAATTCCAAGGAGTTTGTATGAGTTTACACTCCTACCAGTAATGAAGATGTGTTCTCCTTGCTCCACATCCTCACCAGCTTATGCCATCTCTAGAGTTTTTGATCTTAGACATTCTATGGGTATAGGATGGAACTTCAAAATTGTTTTGATTTGCATTTCCCTAATGAGTAAAGACATTGGACATTCTTTAAGTGCTTCTTGGCCATTTAAGATTCCTCTGTTGAGAATTTTCTGTTTGCTTCTGTACCCCATTTTTAATTGTGTTATTTGGGTTGTTGGGATCCAATTTGAGTTTGAAAATTTTAGAGATTAGTTCTCTGTCAGATATAGTGCTTTTTTTAATTTTTGAGATTATAATCAAAATTTCCAAACAAAATATCTACTTACAAAATGTTTTATTTTAGTTCTCATTCACTATTCAACAGAGCTTAGAAAACTGAATTCCCTAAAGATTTCCATGAGTGCCAAAATGAACTGTGGTTTAAACTCATCGATGCTTTAATCTGTAGATTAAATCGGTTCATTAATGATAGGTGAATTCCAGTCCCTTAAATCTTATTTATTTATAATTTATATCCTGTAATCTAAACCTTGCCAAATATAACTTGACACAGTGTCATTGCTCATAATAAGTGAGCAAAAGTTTTTATATGATATTTAAAACATATCTGGGCTGGAGAGATGGCTCAGTGGTTAAGAGTACTACTGCTATTCTAGAGATCCTAAGTTCAATTCCCAGCAACCACATGGTGGTTCACAACCATCTGTAATGGGATCTGATATCCTCTTCTGGTGTGTCTGAAGAAAGTTAAACTGTATTCATATAAGTAAAATATATATATTTAATATAATATTTTCAATTTAAGAATGTTAAGTATCTTCAACTGTCATGATACAATATTATATTCAAATACATGTACAAAAGTTAAGTTAAAAATTTAATTTGTTCTACTGGTTTGGGGATTGAGAATTGACTCAGTAGTTAAGTGTTTTCTGTGTAAGCATCTGGAACCAAATTTGAATTCTCAGAATCCAATAAATGTTAGGTGAGCATAGCAGACTTCCTATGATTTCTCTTTTGGAGGGTAAAGATAGAAGACTGATTCCCCAGGGCAACCTGACTAGAATCTAGCCAAATTTGGTAGCTCCGAGCTTGATTAGTGACCTTTCTATAAAATGCAAAAGCTATGTAGGATGATAGCCAACACCAACCTTGGGAGTCTAATGCATGCATGTGTACTCATATGTACGTACATGCACCCCCATACATACAAATATGCACACGAATGAATACCATGCCCCCACATTCATGAATACGGAAAAGGAAAGAAAGAAAGAAAGAAAGAAAGAAAGAAAGAAAGAAAGAAAGAAAGAAGGAAGGAAGGAAGGAAGGAAGGAAGGAAGGAAGGAAGGAAGGAAGGAAGGAAGGAAGAAAGAAAGAAAGAAAAAAAGAAAGAAAGAAAGAAAGAAAGAAAGAGGTATTCTAGTGCTTAGCATTAAAGGAGAACAGTGATTTGTACATTTGTACGACTTCTTTTTGACATATTAAGACAAATTACCTTTTGGCCAAATCCGTCCTCAGAGCTCAGAAAAGACAATCAAGATAGGTGCGTATTCGTGTGGATGCTCTCACAGTCTCAGGGAGCAGAAGACTGAGATGAACTGATTTCACTCTGATTAAGAATAAGGCTGCACAGTGAAGGGCTGTAATCACATGAAGACACGGGTGCAAGATAACTAGATAAGTGAGGGGGAAATGGAGAAGAAAAGGAAAGATATGAAATAAAACAAGAAAGGAAAATGTGTGCAGAAGAAAGCAGAAGACTTTCAGCATCCTAGGTCCCAGGGGATGGTAAGCAAACCGAGCTACAACTTTATCTTATTGAAAAAGAAAACTGGGTGATTTTTGTTAAGTAAAGAAAAAAAAAATAAAGGCAACCCAGAGAAAATGGGAACACATTACTCATTCCGACTACATAACAGCAATTGTTTAACAAAGAGAGCTTTATCTTAAGCTTTGTGTACCTAAAGATTTGTTTATTGGGAAAGTAATCACTTTCAAATGAAATAGATACCTTCCATGGCAAAGAATATCTTAGCAACTACAGCTTTTCATTTTGTAGCATAAATTGTTCTCTTGGATGCGGTGGGCTTGGCAAACAGTTTTGAGCAGCTCCAGCCAAGATTGTCATTATATAAATTCATGATTTAAATGTTCATTGTTGTCAGACTTCTCTGTGTGTGATGCAGTTCAGTGTTGATTCAAATCCCATGTAGGGGAGCTCACCAAGTGTTCCACAGTAACTACAAAGTGGAATAGTTTCAACAGCTCAATGAGGAAATATTTTTGTTTAATTTAAGCCAGTTCTTCCAGAGGTGAACCAATTAGTCTGCATTTAACAAACATAGCAAGTTGTTGGCAAATCAGAGCAGCGACAGTGTCAAATGAGGAGGACAAACTAATTGTCATTTCTCATTAGTAACTTGTAAGTTGGCAGGGTTTCCTTTTACATCACAGTAGAGGTACAAAGCACTGTGGACCACTGATTTTTGTCACGTTGGTACACATGCTCTGCTGCACACTTTAGACACAGCTTTTTTCACGTATTAAAAAAAAAGCTATCAGCTGGGGTTTCGTATATGCATTTGTTGGGACATATTCTTAACTGTAATTACTCCAATCAGTATTTTGTAGGAAGTGCTGGCTTAGGGCCATAGCTATGCATAGTGGTTGCACTCAAACTTTGGTTGGTCAAGCATAGGAATATGTCTTTTAAAACAAGACATCTAGTCACTTCATTGGAAGAACTTCTAATTCCAAGAACTTCATTCTCTAATTTCACATTTCTTCATTTGTTGCTAATAACAACACAAAAAGTGAAGACTCACAGTAATCAAAGCTAATGAGAAAATAAGAAGCATTTTTCAAATGTAGGTGATATTTCAGATACTTATATAAAACTTAAATATACTTAATTCTCATGTAGACCTGACATAAACCATTTAAGTGGGTACTACCAAGTTATAACTTTGGGGCTACTTTGATTTTACATTTTTAATGGTATCCTTCAGCTGATTGATACAGTGATGAAATATTTGAGATAATCCTTTACTGATTTGACTTCGTAGCATCTTCTATGACTACAAAGAGGATAACAAGAACATGCCATCTCTGTATCATTTACTTTAAAAACAATTTCGTTTGCATGCTTCTGACTTTCCCTTCTTGATTCTTATGAAATTTGTCAACACATTTGCCTAGCCAGAATAATTAAGATACATCCAGATGTTCAAAAATACAGAATAACTAAGGTAGCACTGATAATATAGTTTACTGGTACCAATATACCCATTTCTGCCTGACAGACATTCTGTGGAGACTTTGTCAGACAGCAGTGGCAAGCATCAAGATATTGGTTCTTTTCATACCTACCTGTGTTTTATCTCCATGTCTTGCTGTCCTTTCTGCCACCCGCTCAGCTAAGCTTCTTGTTTCTCTCACAGGACTGCTGAAATACAAGTCTTCCTAACTGACATCCTATACACACCCTTGGTCCATTAAAATGAATCCTACAGATAGCACCCATGGGAATGGTTATGGAGTGTCAACCAGATTGCCTTATTCTTTGGCCAAAGTATCTCTAACAACTGTATCTAGTAATTATACAACAACAACAACAACAAAGCCACTTACAAAATCTTTCAACAAAATTTGACTGCTTGCTTATTTCTCAGACACTGACCCTCATCCAGTAGGGTGCCAGATCTATTGCTCCCTGGTTTGTGAGAAACCATCATTAAATATTTATGAATTTTGCAAGACGGGGATACCATATCAGGAGCTTCAAGTAGGACCCGACAGGAGAATTTACACAACAAAAATCGGTGAGTGCTAGAAGTCAAGGCTGTTTTGGATTTTGCGTGTTTGTTCTGGAGAGTCAGTTGTTAATCATCAACCATCACACAACTGTTGCTACCACTCTCTGCCTCAGCTGCCAGTTTCTGCTGAAGCTGGATTTGCCTGGTTGTGCTGGTTAGTTTTCATCAACTTGACACATATCAAGACATACCTAGGATTAAGGACTCCCAATTACAGAGTCGCCTCCATAAGACTGTTCTGTGCATGTGTCTTCATTAGTGATGGATGTAGAAGGGCACAGTTCACTGTGGGTGGTGCCATCCCTAGTCAGGTGATTGTGGGTAGTATAAGAAAGCAGGCTAAACAAACCATTGGGATTTAACCAGAAAGTAGGATTCCTCTATGGTCTCTGCTTTAGTTACTGCCTCCAAGTTCCTGCCTTGGCTTCTGTCTCTAGTCAGGGTTTGTAATACTGCACAAAATATCGTGACCAAAAAGCAACTTCGGGAGAAATGGGTTTATTCAATTTACCCTTCCACATCGCTGTTTGTCACCAAAGGAAGTCGGAACAGGAAATCACTCAGGGCAGGAACTTAGAGGCAGGAGCTGATGCAGAGGCCATGGAAGGATGCTGCTTACTGGATTGTTCCTCCTCTCTTGCTCAGCTTGCTTTCTTATAGAACCCAGGACTACCAGCCAAGGGATGGCACCACCCACAATTGGCCCTCTCACACTTAACCACTAATTGAGAAAATACCTTACAACTGGATTTCATGGAGGCATTTCCTCAAGGGAGGATCCTTTCTCTGTGATAAACTCCAGTTTGTTGACACAAAACCAGCCAGTACAGCTTCCCTCAATAATGAAGTGTAACCTAAAATTGTAATAAGCCCTTTGCTCCCTATGTTAGCTTAGGTCAATATTCTCTCACAGCCACCAAAAGCAAGTAGGATGCCGACCTTCTCACATGTCTGCTTTCCTTCTGCCACTTCAGGAACTTTACTTATGTTGTTCTTTTTTTGGATTCTCCTCCTTTGGTTGTCATCACTGGCTCCTTCTCACCCTAAACAATATTTTCCTAAAGAAACATTCCATGCCTACTGGGATCAAAGGGACCACTATGTAACATGAAACTATTTTCTGTATGATTTCAACCCTGCATGTTAGAACAGTGCCACCAAACTCATGTTCCTCTTTATTATGCAGTTTGCATTCGATGTTAAACTACAGAGAAACAAACAGTAAAGCATATTCTTTTTGGTTTTTCGAGACAGGGTTTCTCTGTGTAGCCCTGGCTGTCCTGGAATTCACTCTGTAGACCAGGCTGGCCTCGAACTCAGAAATCCTCCTGCTTCTGCCTCCCAAGTTCTGGGATTAAAGGCATGCACCACCACTGCCCAGCAGTAAAGCATATTCTTGTCTAATTATCAAGAATCATGAGGTCAGACAGTCAGAGGCACAACAGCTGGGTAAAGACATCAAGAACTAGAGCCCTTACCTTTCCTGCTTCTGAATCCTTAGGACCCCGGAAGCCATCTTTAGAATGGCAATAATGGTTGTTTCAACTCCTCACATATTAACATATTTAGCTGTGTGAAAGAAGAAAAGAACACAGATCAAACTTCTGGAAGTGTACATGTGCAGTTTTTCCATCTTGAAGGCCTTTTTGAACTTTGTACTTATAAAAACTTACTCAAAATTAAAATAGATTCTGGAGGGATAGAAATTTTTTCATGGTCTGCATTCTGCAGTGGACAGTAGCAAGGATAAGAGACTTTGGAGTAGATAGTTCATATTATCTTTAATAGTACTTAATACATTTTTGCTTCCCTAGTACAAAATAGCTTTATATAGTAAAGTTCCAACTTCAGATGAATTATGGACCAAATTCTACATGCCAATTACACTAGTCAAAAGTCATCATTGAAGACTAAAGAGATGGCTCCACGATTACTTCAGATCACTGGAAGCATGTTCTTCTTGAATTCCACCATTTCTTAAACTCACTATTTTTTTGAAACTGATATTTTGTTTACAGCATTCCTTTATTTTTTAATGAAGTGTTATCAAATTTTTTCCTATTACTGTTTTCAGTAATCTCTAGATAGAGTCTTGACTATTTTTTTTTTACAATCCAGTGTTATTCTGAACAAATGAATCCTGAGACAATCTTACAAATTTTTGCTCCAGCTCATGATGCTGTGTATTGTCATATTTAAATGATAATTTGTGTGAAACTTGTCTGGTTTTTTCAATCTATTTTAAGTATCAGGTTAGAGGAATAAATAAATAAGTACATAGGCAACAGAACTTAATACTGCTCATTTTTGTTTTTAAGACTGCCTTTCCCATTTCTTGGTTGTATAGCTTTGGGCCAGATAATTCATAAATCTAAGCCTTATTTTGTTTTGCAATGCCGGTATGATAGAAATAGTAGTAATCTCTCTGTATGCATGTAAGGGTTTTTCTAAGTACTATAAGCGCTCAATGAATGATAGCCACTAGCTCACACTGATCCAAAAAATATCTCCACCCGTCATAGCTAGCAAGTCTTTAAATGCTCAGATCTTTTATGGAAAAAAGCATAAGATATCTTCATGTGTCTTTCAATCATCTCAAAATTATTCATTATAACTAAATTATTGCATAAATGAACATATCATGTAAATCATTGTTATATTCTACTATATTATGGAATAATGACAAAAAGATCTGCAGAGATACGAAACAGATTCATTCATTGATCCTAACTCTATTTTGGACCTATGTTTAATTACAGCTATGGAGTAGAACCTCAAGATACAAACATCTAGCTGCATATATTTTATTAAGCAACATTTCAAATGTTTCCCAGATTCTAGAACACTATTTCTTCCTTCAAATTTCAATTCTTCATTATCAGCTCTTTCCCCGGAGAACAAGTGTTTTTCTCTGGATGTGAGCTTTCTCTTTTATACAGTGAATATAATTGTAATTAAAATGGCAAGGACACACTGAAAATCCATGCCTCAGTATAACTTTACATTATGATTGCTAGGAAACTTTCAGGATTCTGATGTCCATGATACCCAGGTCAAACACAAGCTCAATGAAATCAAAAATATATGTGAGTAGGATCCAGGCATCTTTTTCTTTTCTTCAGTACTCCCATGTAATTCCAGTGGGCTGCCTAGACTAATAACCATTCTATTCTGTCATTTGAAAGCTCCCCAGGTAATCCTGTTGATCAATAACTCTCACCTTAGAGAGGTACACTGGTAAATGCATAAGGGTTAATCTTTATTGAAAGAGGAAAACTTAAGAGCTCAATGTCTGACCAAGCAAGCCTGCAGAGCACAGAGCTGTTGTGAAAGTACTGAGCATCAAAGGAGAAAAACTGCTGAAAGTAAAGCCGTGGTTGAAACGGGAATAAAAGGCACTGGGTTCAATATCACTCAGACCCAGATTCCACTAAATCTCCCACTTGTGAGTGAGTTACTTAAACCCTGCATAACCATGATGAGAACATTTGTAACACAGAAATATTTACCCCATGTACAATCATGTGAAAAGATAAAGTGAGTTAAAAGTTATGAAGATACTAATATACAATGTTCTTAAATTGTAGTTTTAGTATCTCCTTACCATCTTTGTGCTGAGTGCGTTGTAATCAGTTAAATGTTAACCAGTAAAAGCCTTGACAGGTGATTAGGTAAGCAGTGATCTATCCTCAGTATGGGTCCATGCCATTAAAGAGAGAGTAGGCTAGGTATTCTACTAAGTAAGCATGAGTTCTGGCTGGTATGTGCTTGCTTGCCCTTCTCCCATATTATTATGCACAAAATGTTTCTTGTTGTCTGCACCATACCCATGTACTCGCCATCCTTTTGACGTGTGAGAAATAGATGTATTTTCTTTATAAGTGACCCAGTCTATGAGTTTGTGTTATAGAAACAGAGAACAGACTGACACAGACTGGTATCCAGATGAGGAGCAGTAGCCACAACCAGAAAGGCTCAGAAACAACCAGAAAGCAGAGAGGCTCAGAGAGATTGGAAGAGGTTAGCAACAGTCTGTATCGCTGTGAACAGAGTACGAAGGATGATTCTAATGAGAGGCAAGAAGTAGAAAAGAAATGGGAAAGTTTATAATGTCTCAGAATTACTTACTGAGGCCATGGTGGAAAGGTTGACAGAAATTCAGTCAGTAAAGGACATGAGGTTTCAAATCAAAATGATCAATAAATAAGATACTGGAGACTCAAGGAAAGGGCACTCCTGTTATATAGTAGCAAAGAAATTGGTAGGATTATGTCTATATCCTAAGGCTTTATGGTTTGGAACATCAGTGTGATAGACTAAAATATCAACCCACCCAAAAATTTCTAAGCAGCAAGCGCTCAGGCAGCTGCATGGCTATGTTTAACTATATACATTGTGAGATAGAAGATAAGTTCCTTAAAATTGGAAGATAGAATTAAAAGAAAATTTGAGAATCAGATAAGGATTTAAGCAATTTGAAATTCGTATGGGTAAAAGAAAGAATTTAGTTTGGAAAAGAACACAAATACAATGACCATGCAACTATGATGAAATGATTAATATGCAAAGAAAGGGGCCAAGACAATGGGAGAAAGTCGAGGAGAGCATAAACCTGTAGAAGTCACATTCGTATTTGTATACCTCTATGTCCATCTTGCAAGATAAAGAATTAAATTAGTTCTCCAGCTTTAAGACCTGCTGTGATTTTTGTTATCACATATTAGCCTTATTTGTACTTTGTCCTAATTATAAAATTTGTTTCCAAATTATCTGTTTCACCCACTTCTATTTATTTTTTTAGAGTGCTAGAGTCTGTTTCATTTTAGTTTTATCACAGTATTTTGAGAGTACATTAAATTTTGATTTCATAGTCTCCTGGATAAGGGAAATTGTTTCAGCTTGAGTAGTGAATTGCATATCACTTATATCTGATTTAGATGAAAGTTTAAACTTTAAGCATCAGGGTTGTTGCTGGAATAAATTTAGGCATTTGAAACTCCAGAGATGGAAGGAATGCATTGTGTATATCAGAAAAGTCTAAGTAGGAGGGAGGCACAGAAGCATGCTGTGGTTTGAATAGCTCTGTCAAATCAATGGTGAAATTTAATTGCCATTGTAACAATACCAACCAGGACATTTTGAGAGGGATGAGTCACTGGAGCTCTACCTTTGTGGATGGGTTAATTATCAGTGTATTCCATTATTGTAGATGTGGTTTGGTTCTCTTGAGAATGGTTTTGTTCTAGGAGCTCACTCTGTTTTGTCTACTTCCCACATGATAGTTTCTGTTGCATCATGACTCAGTAAGAAATCCCTTACCAGGCTGCAAGCCTTCAATCTTGACCTTCTCAGCCTCAAGACCCACTGTGAGAAATAAACTGTTCTTTATAAATTAGCCAGACAGTAGCATTCTCTAGACCATCTGAAAATGGACTAGGATTCCCAAATCACAGATGACCAATTAGAGGTTCCCACCGCTTTAAAGAGGAGGGTAAATAGAACTGACGTTATAAAGGTGGAAGGGTATACTCGTCTGGTTCCCGAGTGTTCTCTAACTAAGGTGAACTTTTCAGAAAGGAAAACTTTTGGGGATCTTATTTGCCTGTGGCTGCTTAGCAGCCTTCCCACTTTATCTAGTGTCCATCCTAAACAAAGACACACGTGGATTGGAGCTTTTACGTTAGTAACCAATTTAGGTTTCAAAAAAAAAAAAATGCAGGGAAGTGATGAACAAGAACCACGAGTGCATTCTAATAAATAAGCCACAAGCTTCACTGTAGTACTTTTACCTATTGAGCCGACTCAAAAGTTGGTCTGCCTTCCAGGATCCTGGTCTTGGGGGTTTTGTTTTGGTTTTTGGTTTTTTTGTGTGTGTGTGTTTTGTACAGAAACAGAATTCTGTATACAGGTCCAGGTCTCACGTCCAGTTCTCAATCACTTTCTTTTGTTTTCCAACACTGGCCAAGCTTGTATTGTATTCCCCATGTTGGCTTTCAGGATCCATTATCTTTCATCACCTTCTGGTTTTCCCTGGCTTCACGTTGCTGGACTCAAATGGACCAATATCAGCAAGAAGGCTCAGGGCCCAAGCCATTTCTGCCTAAACCCTCTTGACCTGCCTGGATAGACATAGAAGGCTGGTTGATGACAGTCCCCACTGCCTATGCAGCAAAGGAAGACATGCTAATCCTCTCAGAGCGTCCACTCTCTAAAGTTCCACTCTCTGAGACCTTCCTCCCTTAGCTAATGAAGCAGAAGCAAATGTTATATGATTCTGTCCAAAATTAGTATAAAAATTTCTTTGGAAATATTCTATCTTTACCCAGGTATGCCATATAAGGAGTGTGAATGATGTAATGCTTGCAATATAATTAAGTCGCTTTACTTTCAGTAAGTCATACTGGAGCAGTATCTGGTTTTTGTTTTGTTTTTTCTTGGACAGTATTTTTTGCATCCCTGCATGGCTATAGAAATCATCTGGAAGCATTAAAAACCCAGAAGAGTGGAAACTACTCAAGATTTGGGGTTTATCAGTCAGCGTTCAAATGTTTAAAAAAAGTATTAAAATGATCAAATGTCATTTTTTAAATAAAGTATTAAAGTGAGATAGTACTCAACCATCATCACTTCTATCAGTAATTCCTAGATGTCTTGAAGAATTCAATTTAGCATCCTTTTTACAAACTATCTCAAAAAATAATAGAAGACAAGGTTTTCACATTTATTACTAATGAATCAGTACCACTATTTACACTCTCACTTGGAGCAGTTCTTTTAAACGAGATATTCAGGCTTTATTTTTACACTTTCTCAATCACCATCTCTCAAATGGGGATGAGGGCTAGGAGCTTATATATCAGTCAGCCCTCTTTAGTGAGCTCCAAAACAATTATATTTGGAACCATTAATCTGCAACTGATTTTTAAAGGCCCTAGATGCACATTGTAATCCCACATGAACTTTAAACATCCATGCCCTCTACAGCACTAGAATCAACCCTGGACGCCATTAAGCCTCAGGTCCAGATATAGAGCTGTGCCAGTCACATTGGGATCTCTTGCACGTGCCTGACTGTGCATCTGTGTTCTTAAAATTCCTGGGGTGATTATAATATTCAGCTCTGATGGTTAATCTTCACTACCAACCTGACAAGATCGAGAATCATCACGGAGATATGCTCGAGTGTGTTTGAGGGTCCTATCTCTAGATGGTTGCACAGGAAGAAAGGAAACACCTTCTGCATGAGACTGGAACCATTGGTGGAGGAATCCTGGATTGAATAAAAAGAAGAAAGCTAGCTAAATACTCACAGTCACCTCTCTACTTTCTGATGGCCGATTACTGTGGCCAGCCATCTTGTACTCGTCCATGCCAACACACATACAGATACACATATGGACACACACATACACCATGAAACATGGGAACACATACATAAGCAATAAGGTTCCATGGATGAAGGAAGATGACAGGTATGAAAACTGAGACAACGTGAGAGGAATAGCTAGTGTAACCGATGAGGGAACAAAGAGCCATAGGAATTCAGATGTCAGTGAAGACATCCTTGAAGAGACATTATTTGGGACAGGGACTAAAGCATCCTGCATCAGGCATGATATGCCCTCTCTCTGCCTCATCCCCTTGTATATTCTATCTTGTCTCAGCTTTAATCCTACTGAACTTCTTTCTGTCCTTTGTTATTGTATTTATTTACATTTCAAATGTTATCCCCCTTCCCAGTTTCCCCTCCACAAACCCCCTAACCCCTCCCTGCTGCTTCTATGAGGGTGCTCCCCCACCCACCCACCGCCCTAACATTTCCCTATGCTGGGGCATTTAGCCTTCACTGTACCAAGAGCCTCTCCTCCCACTGATGCCAGATAAAGCCATCTTCTGCTACATATGCAGCTAGACCGATGGGTCCCTTCATGTGCATTCTTCGGTAGGTGGTTCAGTCTCTGGGAGTGCTGGGTGTTCTGGTTGGTTGATATTGTTGTTCTTCCTATGGGGTTGCAAACCCCTTCAGCTCCTTCAATCCTTTCTCTAACTCCTCCATTGAGGTCCCCATGCACAGTCCAATAGTTGGCTTTGAGCATCTGTATCTGTATTGGTCAGGCTCTGGCGTGAAAGGGGACTTTAAATGAACCACACTTCCCTAATCAAGCCTTCCATCTTCGCTGATTGTATCTTCATGAAATATTCTTCTTTCTCTTTTCCTCATCTCACCATCTACCTAGGAGCTTGCTTAGTGTCCATCCTCTCTAGCCTCCCACAGGATGAAATATATCTTTGTTATACATGCCTAGACCTCCTGTAGCACATTGCTTTAAGCATATGCATCTTTGTAGCATATCTGTGACCCAAGACTGCACATCTCATAAAAGCAAGAGAAGGAATTATCTCCTCCATCACCACATCTCCATTCACAAACAAAGGTAGCTTTACTAAAACAAAGCATGGGTTGCATGCCAATGGAAATGTGCTATAATTGTGTGGCACTCTGTGGCTTGTTTTAGAAAGAGAAAAGGAGAAAAACAAACAACATAAAAACAACAACAGAAATAAACAAACAAAAAAACAGGTTTCCAAACTTCAGTATGAGGAGGAGGAGGTGTTTAGCAATGCAAGAAGTGAGTTTGATTGCTAAGGCCTTCAATAAACCCCCAAATGACCTGAATTTTATCTACTAGGTAGTGGATGTCAGCGAAGTTTTATGTACAAGGGTGTAAGAACTAGATCTCTCATTCTGGATAGTTACTCTAGAAGCAATGCCATGGCTGGTCTGAAAAAGGAAAAGACTCCTTTAAAAAAGAGATTAATTAGGAAGGTTGCATTCCAGTAGCACAGGTGAGAGACAATGAAGGCGTCCGTGAAATAATAATGAAGTAGAGAATTCCATTCAGAGGGCACTATTCAGATGGAATCTATAGAGCTTGCTGAGTAACGGCATGTGGGAGTGAGCGTGAACGGTGATGCCACAGCCAAGCTTGGGAGTCAGGCTGTTTGGGGTCCTATTAATGGAAATACAGAATGCAGGAAGAGAAGAGCCGGTTTTCAAGGAAAAAAAAATAATGAGCTCAGTTTTAAACATACTGAGTTCTTTGTGCCCGTGGGGTATCTGGGTAGAGTATTTTATGTGCTGGAAAGGCATAACATCTCAGCTGGTGCATCAGTAATTGTAGATGTGCCTAGTATTGTTGAATTGACTGTGCTATCTTTCAGTTTATGTTCTAGAAGTCAGACTTTAGAAACTGACAGGGTGGCATTGATTTCATGATTTGTTTTACTTTGGGCTACAATTGGCAATAAAAATAACTACCCCGGCGGGGGAGAATCCAAAGTCCCTTCCTGGTGATTTGCTTCAATTAGATACACATACTCATGCTAAGCTTACCCAGATTCAGAAGTGTAACAATTTTACCCTATAGGCAACCGTGCTGTTATATTTTGTTCTCATTAGATTGGAAATTCCATGATTTCAGGAAAAACTATTATTATTATTATTATTATTATTATTATTATTATTATTATTATTAGTTTTGCACTATATAACAGAACCTTATATTGATAGATGCATAGATGCATGGATGGATGGATGGATAGATGGATGGATAGATGGATGGACAAATGAATGGATGAATCAATTTATAATCTTACTGCAGTGACATGTAATATTTCCTATAGCTTGTTGCCTAGAAATTGAAAGCTTAATATCCTACTGTTTAATGCCTAAGTGGCTTTTTGGTGGGGTGCTGACTATAGCAACTGTGTAGGAAGGAATCACTATAAATATTTTTAAATAGGCTTTCATTACATTATTTTCTTTTGGCAATGTGAAATAATCCAAGGACTTCAGCTTTCTTTGCTGGCTATAAAAGATAACATAATTCTTGCTATATTAACCTCTGACTTTAATATTTGAAAACTCTCTCAATATTATTCTAAATACTGGTCAATGGGGATATGACCAGAACTCTGTTTTGAAAAGGTAACATTGTAGAGTATAAAAAGATGTTGGAGAATAAGTTATTTCCATAGGGCAGAAGGTGAGGAGGAGGACATGGAACAAGATCCTCCCCCTACACACTCACACACACACACACACACACACACACACACACACACACACACACAC
>JADRCC010222937.1:0-12065 GCA_019843855.1 Hylomyscus alleni
AGACAGACAGACAGACAGACAGACAGACAGACACTCTACTCCAAACCTCCCATGGAGCAAGCATTGTCAATCTCCTGTTCCCTTGCTACATTCAATCTTGTTATCCTGTGGTAAGCGAAGATGACCAAAGAGGCTCAGGCTGCCTTCTATGTAGGGTCTGGGCCAGTGGCCTAAGCAGAGAAAAACATGGTGACCTGAGTGTCACTAAGCTCCAGTCCACAGGCCCAGCACATATATAAAAGTCTTCTAAGTTCAGCTAGCTAATGGGCATTTTAAGCTGATCCGCCCTGTGAGGTTGGAAGGTAGGACTGTCATAGATAACCCACTTATCTATAGCTGCCTAAGACCACGAACAAGACCCCCCAGAGACAGGTCATAATTCTGTTAGCTAGGCAGCTGGTCTGATCCCAGGGCTAAATACCTATGGAATACAGGCACAGAGCCTGTATTTTGATGTACATACACATGCTCAAACACACATATGCTTGCAAACTAGATCACACAATACTGTACTGTTCCTTGAGAGGAGAAGAGTCTCTCTTGGGCTGTTTCTCTAAACACTAATCAGGGCCTCGAAGCCTTGTCCCCAACAGGGACGGGAAAGCAGTTTTCATAATGTTGGGTCATTGTGCACACATGAGGACATGGCAGAAGCTTCATGGCTTGAACAGGCTTCTGGAGAAGGTGTGCCAAGCGTAGGAAACATGTCTCAGCCACTGAGAGTGAAATCTCAGAGTCCATGTGATTTCTACCCCAGGCATGTGTTTTTCAGTATGTGTACTGGCAGATGCAGAACCTGGCACATATCTGTGCTCCCATACCTGCACAGAGAACCAAAGTCAGATTCCAGTCAGCTTGGGATTGCTTTAGGCTTGAAGGGAGAAGTCAAGAACCCCAGCCTTTGGTCCTCTTATGCCCTTCTGCAAGCAGGGGGTCCTGGAAGCTGTGCTCTGTTGACCTCATAGACCAGTTTTTTTGACCTCTTCTAAAGAGCCTTCAAGTGTACTTGAGCTTTAGGGTATGAAAATGG
Source organism: Hylomyscus alleni (assembly GCA_019843855.1). NCBI lineage: Eukaryota > Metazoa > Chordata > Mammalia > Rodentia > Muridae > Hylomyscus > Hylomyscus alleni. The sequence goes on from JADRCC010222937.1 coordinate 1,031, forward strand.
GTCTCCTCTGCCCAGCACAACAGGAGGCCCATGGAACATCTCAGGAGTGTCCTTGAGTGAGTTAGTAAGCAGATGAAGACTTGAGAGGTGATTAGAGGCCTAAGGTCATCTAGCCAGGAAGGCTGTAACTGGGCTGTTTCTGTAGGACCTCCTGTGATGCCGCCCTTTGCACATGTCTGTGTGGGCTTTTTTCCCAGTGTATTATACCCATAGTGTTCTGGCTTACACAAAAGTAGGAAACAGATTTAGCTTCGGGACAGCAGCCTGACAGCACCCCAAAAATCTTACCTCTGGACTCTAAATGGTAAGCAACCAACTGGTGGCTTGCATCCAGGCTGTGAGGCCTGGGCTGCTCTTACTGTCAAAACCATCTCATCCTTGGGTCACCTCAAGTTTGCCTGTGTGCAACTTTGGTTGGCCTTGAACCTCAAAGAGACCTCTACTTCCAAGCTGGTCACCCCTTCCTTAACAGGCATAAACAAGCATTGTTCAAGAACATGGGTCCTAGCCAGGCATGGGGGTGCTCATCCATGATGCCAGCACTTTGGAGGCAAAGACAGGACTGCAGCAGTTTTGTTTGTTGGTTTGTTTATTGTTTTTTGTTTTGTTTTGTTTTGTTTTGTTTGAGACGGTTTCTCTATGTAGTCCTGGCTGTCCTGAACTTATCATGTAGACCAGACTAGCCTCAAACTCAGAGATCCACTTGCCTCTGCCTCTTAAGTACTGGGATTAAAGACATGCGCCACCACCACCCAGTTCAGTATTTTTTAAAATCACTCATCATAATTTTTTTTATATTAAAATGTACAGGGTTTTTTGTTGTATGTTTGCTTGTTTTTAAGTAACTGTTTGGCCCTTACTGTCATCCTGTATGGCACAAAAGCTACAACAAAGAAGCACTATAAGCAGACTGCAGCAGTTTTGAGGCTAACTGGTCTATAGAGTTCCTGCCAGACAGCTACATGTGAGGTCTTGTCCCAAAAACTCAGATTGTGGTTCAGGGAATGTAGAGTATGGCATGAGTCCTGCCTTACCCACTCAAGACCTGCAGCACCTGCTTTGGAAAACCAGCTGGCCTAAGGCGCAGCACTTAGAAAATGGCTGCTGCAGCTGAGGGCAGGGGCTCTCTAGAGGATAGAAGGGGCGTTGTGGAGTAGAGGACCTCCCATCACTGGCTTGTTAATAGATTTGGTGAAATCAAAGTCTGGTCTGTGTGAGGTAGGTCTGTGATCACAGAGGTTCCAGAAACAGACCCACTCAGAGCAGGTCTGTTTTCCTCAGAGGTGCAGGGTCTTTCAAACACAAAAGAGACTAACTCCAACCTCCACTTTGCACTGTATGAAAAATTAAGTCAGAATGGGTTATAAACCAGCCAGGCATGGTGGCACTCCTTTCTCACAGCACTCGGGAGGCAGGGGAGAGGCATCTCTAGGCCAGCCAAGACTACATACACAGACCCTATCTCAAGAATTTTTTTTTTTAAAGATAATAAAACAAAACATAAAACCCCAAACTATAAAAGTTATAGGAGAAAATCTTTGTCTTCTTGGGTTAGGCAGTAACTTTTATATAATACCAAAAACACTGTCTGTTGGAAGGTTGAACTATCAAAATTAAATATTCAACAAAGTATTGATAAGAGAATAAGAAGCTTAAGTGTAGCTCAGTGGTAGAGTGTATAAACCTCTGGGCTTAGTCCTCAGCATTTTGCCCCTAAAGAGAAATGAAAAGCCAGTTGTTCAAGTTGCAGACAAAGTCCAAAGGTGTGTGGACTGATCTACGTGGTGGTGGGTTAACGTGCAGTCATTGGTGTGAGCTCATGTTACTTTGTTTTTCTGAGACAGGGTTTCTCTGTGTAGCCATGGCTGACCTGGAACTTGCTCTGTAGACCAGACTGGCCTTGAATTCATAGAGATCCACCTGCCCCTGCTTCTGCTGAGAAAGGTGTGCACCACTTCTGTCTATTGAACTCATACGTACTTTAATAGAGACATAAATCCTTACCTACAGAAGTATTTATAGATATGCATATATATACATGGATTAATGGACATATATTTGCTTGTTCTGTCTGCTCAGAGGACCCCAGAAGCAAGGATGCTTGAGTAAGGAAAAGCATACCTGACACCCTTTTTTTTGTTTTGTTTTCTGTTATAAGAACCCATAGTCCTTTGGAGAAATAGCTGATTTCATCCTAATATGGGAAATATATTGACAAGATGTGTCAAAAGTGACTAGGTTGCCGACATATGTCCTCATCATAGAGAAGGCATGAGGCTGGAGGATCTTGAGTTGAAGTCAGCCTGAATTATACAGCAAGGGCTTAACATTTGAAGACATCAAAAATTTAAGGGCTGCTGGGCGGTGGTGGCGCACGCCTTTAATCCCAGCACTTGGGAGGCAGAGGCAGGTGGATTTCTGAGTTTGAAGCCAGCCTGGTCTACAGAGTGAGTTCCAGGACAGCCAGGGCTACATACACAGACCTGTCTCGCAATTATAGCTCAGTGCAAAACACTTGCCTGGTGTTCACAATGCTGTGTTCAGTCCTCAGCACCCAAAATAAATTAAGTATAGCCACACCTGGTACTGTACTTATATCACCTGCCCAGGATGCCAAGGCCAGAGGAAAAGAGGCAAGGAGTGCCCTAGGTACAAAGTGAGTTCAAGGCCAGATGTACTAGTTTAAATAAGATCTTGTCTCAAAAAGTAAAAAAGGCTGGACCTGTCATTCAGCATTAGACTGTCTGCCTAGCACGCACTTAAGGTCTGTGTTCAGTCACAGACCTTGACATGGAGGCATAGGGAGGGAGAGGTAATGGGAGCTGTTCAGGAATGTTAGCCAACTGAGAGCTTCCTAGTGGTAAGGCTTAAACCAAAGCATTGAATGAATACCCAGAACACGCTTCTTCCTCGTGACTGACAGACTTCCAAAGAGTGCATTGACGGGAAACAGGGGAGCAGATACTTTCACAGTGCAGAAATCTGACGGGCATGACCTCAGGCAGGTGACAAGTCACCGGCAGCACTAAATTACTTTGTCACAGGTGGTAGTCTGCACCAGACTGGAGCCTCCTGTCACCGTCATTCACCCGTGTCTGTTGGCTTTGTAGCAGGTGGGTCTGTAGACCAAACACTAGCTCAGGAGCTCAGACCCAAAATTCCTCTTGGCCAGAGATGTGTGAACCAGCTGCACTGTATCTCGCTCTGACCAGTACAATCCCTCTGCCTTCCCACCCACTTCAGGCCCTCTGGTCATATAGCACCAGAAAGTTCTCAGCATCTCTCACTGACTTGTGTGTGCACGTAGCTGCCTGTCTCCAAAGACACATGGCCATCAGCTTGATGGGGACAGACCCCCAGCAGACCCAGGGGCCTCCTTGCCACCAAGTGTGCAAACCACATGGGCAGTGGTTTCTGGCATATGTCCTGTGGTCCTCACGGTTCTGTTTGCTCCCCAGTGACACAGCACATAAGAGAGCTTCTGGAAAGAAACAGTAAGAAGAAGTCCAAACTGAGAAAGAAACCCAAGCCTTATGTTGAAGAGCCAGATGGTAGGGCCTCTGCAGCCTGGGCGCTGCCTCTGCACCGCTCTGCTCTTCAGCCATGGCCGCCTGGCCTTCTCTAACCGCTTCTGGGCTGGGGGAGGGACACTAACCTCAGGCTTGGGGCCTCCCAAGCAAGCAAAAACTGGAGGTCTGGGGTGCCAAAATGATCTAGAGAAATGGTGCATGCTATGCACCCCTTCTGGCGGTACCCAGGACAACCCACAGCTTGCTTCTTGGTGGACAGGGGGAACAAGGACTAACCTGTGAAGGCCTGGAGTCACCCCCAGGTGAGTGAATGGGCCTGACCATGGGGTGAGGCTCCCAGGTGGAGGAACTGGTTGTCCTGTGGCAAGTGCTTCCCTAGCTCCGTCCTCTAACCTAGTACCTCTGGGGGCATGGGAGCCCACCCTATTATCAGCAGGGAATCTTCCCTTTCCCATGGTGGCCCCAGCAAAGCCTTCTAAAGCCCAGAGTTTCTCTGCCTTCTTCTACCAGTATCCTTCCTGCTCTGCCCCTGAGCCCTTTTGGGACCACTCTGCTCAGTTGAACACCGGGGAAGGCTGTGACCTCCCTATCTAGAACTCTCAGTGACAGCTCAGTGCTGCCACTCCCTCATAAGGTCTCAAGGCAGCTCTGACCTGCCTGCACCACCAGGCCACCATCCACAGTATTGGAACCCCTGCCTCCTGTTCCTTTTAGGCCACCATCCACAGTTTTGGAACCCCTGCCTCCTGTTCCTTGTAGGCCACCATCCACAGTATTGGAACCCCTGCCTCTTGTTCTTTGTTTGACTCTTCATAAAGCTCTGGCCACTGTGTGCTACCCACGGGAATCCAGGGACACGTCCAGCGAGCTTTCTGTAGATGAGATGTGTGTAGAACAGAACAGATGGCCAGCAGGAAGCTACAGAGCATGAGAGCCTTACAAGAAGGCCAGGATGACCTCAGTAGGGCTTGAAATTTGCCCTTGCTTTGGACCTCCCAGGCTGCCCTAGCAAGCCTATGTTGAGACTGCCCATGGGGATAATAGTAGAGTTACAAGACCCTGCTTGCCCAACCACCAACCATCTGTGAGTTTGGCAAACAAGCTAGGAAGCAAGCTCCTGTGGAACTTGAAGCAGAACTGGGCAGAGCTCTGGAGCCCAGACTATGTCAGGTAGGAGACAGACTGAGGAGCGTTCCTTCCCTGGACCATGCAGGCTGAGCACCAACAGACACAAGCCTCGCTGCACCTGCTGCAATAGTGAGAACCCGCCGCACTGCTCCTCTAAGTCTAATAGTGTAAGCCACACCTCGATGTAAAACTGTTTACCTGTAGCCAAGGTTCAACAAGGCTACACTGGAGACCCAGAGCAGACCTCATACAAGTAAAGGTCTCTATGAGATGGCAGTGACCACTACCTGATCCACTGTGGACACTCAGCACAGAGCAGAAATCACTGCAGCTAACTAGACTCCGGGTTATATGTAGCCCCAGCCTCAGTTCTGGCCTACCTGCTACCACCACAGCACCAGAGGCTGTCTGCTTAACATTTAACTGGCTCCCAGACAACCATTCTCAGGTATCTAGAAAATGGGTGTTATTTCAGTCCCTGTTGTACTGAAAAACTGAAACCCGGAGAGGTTTTTCTCATAGCCACCAGCTGAGGAGTGGTAGAAACGGGAAATGTGGTCCTGAGCAGCTGTCAGATGAGGCAGCCCAGAGTCATGTGCTGAGCCGAGCCAGGGCGGAGCAAGAACTTCAGCTCTAGCCATTTTTAAACAAGGGAGTCTTACAGCTTTCCTGAGGGTAGGGTGCCCTGAAGTGGAAGGCTGCAGTACTATCTCCAGCTAGTGAAGGACAAAAGCCAGACTCTTCTGCCAGGGCCTTTGGGTCACATGGGACCTGGGGCAGATTGTCTAAGACTTAAACATCTGAGAAATCTATAATTACTTTGGTTAGAAAGGAACCCCTTTTATAGATGTGAATAAACTGTTTTATGGTAAAGTGTTCTAATAGGACAAAATAAGCCTATGGGATATGGATACATACACACACACCTAAGTATACTTCCCAAGTCCTCAGATGTGCACAAGAAACATAAGAGATCTCATTGACCCCGGTGGAAGGAACTTCTGTAGGAGGGGTGTCTGGCAGTTGTCTGCCATGACATTTCTTGGCATTTTCTGTTCTCTGCCTCCCTCCCTATTTGCCAGGACCAAGTGGGCGACGCCTGACATCATCTTCATTCATACCAAGCCTAATTGTATCTGTCACTGGGCTGCACCAACACTCCAATCCCACCAGCTCTGCTGCAGGGCCTGAGTCCCAGAAAGCCCCTTCCCTTGAGAGGAGGGCAGGCCTTGCCAGCCCTGCCTTCTCTTAACCTCTGCTTAGAGTGCTTGCACAAAACATTGACAACTTGTAGAGGCTGTCTTCCACTGAGAGCCAAGCTTTGTTCACCCTCTCCCTGACACTCTTGCCCCCAACTTCACCCTCCCTAAGGAAGCTAGGGCTGCTGGAGAACTGTGTTTGCCCCAGTGCTGGCCAAAGACACTAGAAACTTCATCCAGAAGCCTCTTCCCCTGGGACCAGGGAAGATGAAAGGTCTTGCTAGGGTCACCTAAGGAGGAAAGGAAGTAGAATTGAAGGTCTGGGTGTGTCCTTCCTTACCTGTGACTCCTTACAGGGAGGTGCTTTGTTTCCAGTCTGTTTTCCCTCTGTGGCTATAGGAAGGCTGGTAGAAGGATCTCCCCACCCTAGCTCCTGGAGGTGTGGAAACTTCTCCTTGCCTCTCCTCTTGGGTCTTTGCACTATAGGACTGTGCCTGGGAGAAAGTGTGGGCTACTATCCAGCTCGGGGATGGCTGAAAACCCTGCAGTTGCTGTTCTCAGCCCCTGTATCCCACATGTCCACCCCAGGCTGACTGTCACCCTTTCTCTTCTAGGGGTGGCAATAAGCACCTATGCGAAGTACTGTTACCACAAACTGCAGAAGGCAGCCCTGACTGGGGCCAAGAAGGTACAAATGCTTCTGGGAGAAGCAGGGCAGTGCAAGGACTCTCCTCTAATCCAAACAGAAGCCTGATGGTGAGGCAGTGAGGCTCAGCCGAGTACCTGCTGACAGAGGCGCCCAGTCTGTTAGTGTCTAACCAGGAAGGCTTAGGAGACCCTGTGCTTCCCCCACAGTCTCTCCCTTCAAAGGACCTGTGACCATGCATGAGCCTCCAGTTAAGGAGCAATGCAAATGGGTACTAGACATCAGGTAGCCTACCCAAGTAATGTAGTCCATCCACCTGGCACCTACCAGAGCCCAGGAATAGCATCCTCACCTCACTGCTCCCCTAAGAACTCCACCTGGCATGGTGCAATGCAGCAGACAGACACTGCCATAAGCAGGCCTATAGTGGGGACCCTCACTTCTCCACAATTCTGCATATCCGTGTGTTAGGATGTTGCAGATGGCCTGATGGGAAACCCCCTTAGTGACTTGGGTCAGGGTCTGGGTTGTCCCTCGTTCTGACTGGGCCAAGAACCAGAATTAGGGAAAAGATAAAAGAAGGACCACAACAGGACCAAGTGCTGGGCTGTTTTCACAGGGCCTGAAGAAGCCTAATGTGGAGGAGATACGGCATGCCAAGAACGCAGTGTTCAGCCCATCTATGTTTGGCAGTGCACTGCAGGAGGTGATGAGCATGCAGAAAGAGCGCTATCCTGACAGGCAGCTGCCCTGGGTACAGACACGGCTCTCCGAGGAGGTCCTGGCTCTCAACGGTGACCAGACAGAGGGTATCTTCAGGTGCCTTGCCAACCCCAGATTGTGGGTAGGAAAGGGAGCACAGTTATGTGTTTATATCTCTAATATCGGGCATTAAGCCTGGGGGCCATGCAGCCAAAAGAGACAAGGCCATGCCCCGCCCAGAGGAGGCAAGTTGGGTCTGCCATCACTCCATCCTACCCCTCAAATAGGTCATGGCAATAAAGACAGCCAGTGGGTCCAGAATGTACCTGGATACCAGCAAAGACTTCACATCTGATAAGAGCTTCAGAGATGACATGCAGCTGGCCAGGCAGTTCAGCAGCCCCATTCATCATCCTGTGTGAACAGAGATGTGACATACCCAGCCCTTTGGATGACACTTGCCTATGCAGTGTCAACCATTGTTAATGACTTGCTGTCAGGACCAGGGAGGTCTAAACCCCCCAAGACAAAAAGGGAAGCATGCTTGGGCTTTAGTGGCCTGCAAAGGGAACCAGCTGCACAGAGAAGCCAAGGAGTTCCTCACCACTGACCCAAGCACGCAGGCAGCATGCCCTCAAAGGAGCAGCAGAGTGCTCAGTCACCCTACCCTGCCTGAGACAGTCCGGTTTCTCGGGTCCTTGAGGCTTTTTGCTATTCCCAACTCCAGCTCTAGGACAAGATGAGCTCTTCTAGTCTGAGATGTGCCCTGTGTTCTCTAGGGTCCCTGGTGACATTGATGAGGTGAATGCCCTGAAGTTGCAGGTGGATCAGTGGAAGGTGCCTACAGGCCTGGAGGACCCCCATGTTCCTGGTGAGCCTCACATACACAGTAGTTTTGAGGAGTTGGCTTGCATGCATATCCTAGAAAGCAGATAACCATGCAGGCTGGGGCTCTTGTTAGGAATCACCCCGTGGCCTTGTCCCTCTGTCCTTCTGCGGCTGCATCTCGCCATCCTTCACCCTTGCCACCTACCTCCAGAATTCTAGACACCCTCCTACACTGGACATGTCAGTGTTCTTGGCATACCCAGGGTCCTGCCCCTCCAGAGCAGCCTGGCCCACAGCTCTTGGGGCATTCTCAGCCACCTTCTTCAGCAGCTGCACAACGCTTGTGAGAGATTTTATTTTGTAGTCATTGTGGGCAAATGCATACATACCTGTACTGCCGAGAATGATCCCAGGCCCTCCCGCAGCTCGTATCTCTGAGATCTGGACTAGAGGGACCCTTTCCAGCCTGTTCCATATCCTCCCATACACCCTGTTTCTCTGGATGTGGCCTCTGGTGGATGCTTGGCTTAGGGGGTCCCTAAGCCAAGACCATCTAAGTCACTCCCACCCTCAGCATCGCTGCTGAAGCTGTGGTATCGGGAGCTGGAAGAGCCCTTGATTCCTCATGAATTCTACGAACAATGCATTGCGCACTACGAGAGCCCGGAGGCTGCTGTGGCCGTGGTGCACGCGCTACCGCGCATCAACCGAATGGTGCTGTGCTACCTCATTCGCTTCCTCCAGGTATGCATGCTCTGCATCCAGTGCCACACCACACCCCTCCTCCTTCCCAGCCACCCTTCCACTTTGCCCAGCTCATCCTGGAATAGCTACGCCTACCCCCCACTCTGCTCTTCTCCTCTCCCTTTACCCGGACTCCCTCACACAGGTGTTCGTGCAGCCAGCCAATGTAGCCATCACCAAAATGGACGTCAGCAACCTGGCTATGGTGATGGCACCCAACTGCCTGCGCTGTCAGTCGGATGATCCTCGCGTCATCTTCGAGAATACACGAAAAGAGATGTCCTTCCTTCGAGTGCTCATTCAACATTTAGATACCAGCTTCATGGAGGGCGTGCTATAGCACGCGGGCTATGGACGCCTGCTAGGGTGACACCCGGGAAGGTGGGAGGGAAGGCCCCAGTGCGAGGCAGCATGCCAGGCCCCGCCAGACGCCAGCCCCGCCCCAGGCCCTCCCGGGCAAAGCAGCCGCGCCATATCTCGCGGCCAGTTCCTGCAGGTACCGGCTCTCCCTGCCGGTCGCAAGCCAGCCCCGAGAAGTGCCTTCTGTTTCCCGGAGCAGAGCGACACTGCCCTCCTGGTCGGCCGAAGCACATGCCGCGTTGCTCAGGGCAACACGACCTTGTCCCCTCTTCAGGGCAATCCTCCACCAAGGCACTCTCGCCCTGATCCCTCCCACCCTAGTCTAGGGGCCTCTGGCTGGAGCCTGAAGGAAAGTTAGAGGCGCTCTGGAGAGCTGTGCTGGCCACGACTAGGACGACTAGGACGCGGCTCTGTCGGCTCAATGCCTAATAGGTCTTTGTGCAAGGGGAGGCCCCAAACCAAAGCCCTCCGGGGTAGGGCCAGGGCTAGGCAGGCTTTCTTGGGGCAGGTGAGGGGGGGAGAGAGGTTTTTTGGATTTTTGTTTGACTACAGAATCTATCTGATACCAGGCCTACTTGTGTATAAAGATATAAATAGAATGACAGATGTCAGAACTAAGTTTGCTAAGGACATAGTTTTAACCAGATGCTATTTATCTCTTGAACTGCCGCTGCGGTCCTCTCGCTGAGCAAGTTAGCACCACCCTCCTTTGACCTCGCGGCCTCTGACCAAACTCCACACACACGGGCAGCGCGTGGACGAGACCTGCCTAGACTCGTCTGCGTTTTCCATTCTGGAATCTGAGTTCCAACAGTTGTCAAACTTCATTTCTCCTGTTTATATATATATATTTTTAGAGTTTTTATTTATTAAAAAAAAGTCCCGCCATGCGGAGGCCCGCAGCTCTCCGGGGCAGGTCCTTGACCTCTCGGCCGCAGGCGCTCTCTCGGACGTGTGGGTCGAGGGGACAGTGCTCCGTGTGAATAAAGTTCAAGTGCACACTCGCTGCCTGCGCTTTCTTCAGGTTACTTCTGACAAAGGGGCGGGAGAATCCACATCACGTAGCTACTTCCGGGGGCGGGACGGACAGCTCCGCCCCTCGGGGCACGTGTTGCGGGCGGAACCCGAAGCCCCAGGCACTGCGCGGTCTATGTGATCTGCTTCCGGTGTGGAAGGATGTGGCCGCCTTGCGGGGCAGTGCGTAACTTGGCTCTAGTCTTGGCGAGGTCGCAGAGAGCTCGGACCTGCAGTGGGGACGAACGTGTCTCCTACACACAGGGCCAGAGCCCGGAGCCCAGAACCCGCGAGTATTTCTACTACGTGGATCACCAAGGCCAGGTGTGCTGGCGTGCGACAGAGGGAGGAGTCCTGAGGGGACTGCACCGGGTGGAGAGTAGTTCTAGAGGCGAGACCTAGGGATGGGTCTACATGAACCTTTCAAAGCCCAGGCTGGAAGCCGGAAATCAAGGGCTAGCCTCTTACCCCGCTTGTGGTCCCGCCCACAGAGCCTGTCCTAGCACCAATCCCCAAAACGAGTGCTCGCGAACGCTAGAGCTAAGCGGCTGTCAAGCCTGTTGTAGAGAAAGGGGTGGGGGTTGCAGCGCTGGGAGCCCGTCTGTAGACGTGGGCAAAGTCCGCAGGGCCCTTCCATACGCCCCCTGAACACATTACACAGAAAAGCAAGGACAGCGAACACCACCGGCTTTCTTGCCAGGACTCAAATGTCCACTGTGTCCCTTCTGCAGCTTTTCCTAGATGACTCCAAAATGAAGAACTTTGTCACCTGCTTCAAAGGTATTGCTGACTGCGCTGCTCCCTCATGTCTCTCTCTACCCTTCAGGGCCTCGGCTCCCCGACTCTGAGGGAAGTCCCCATCCACAAGGGGGGCGGGGGGGGGG
>JADRCC010222996.1:0-12809 GCA_019843855.1 Hylomyscus alleni
GGGGGGAAGTCTCTCAGCTGCCAAAGGGCAACAGTATACATTTGTTAGTGCAGCCTGTGTTGCTGGTGTGTGAGGGTAGCCTTGCCACCCTGTGGTGACTGTTACCACCCTGACGCCTGTCTATCCCTCAGCCTTTGCCAGTAAATGACAAAGAGTCTCCATGGTGGAAGACTCCAGGAGCCCTGAGGTCTATTTCCTCAGATGCACCGAGCTATGGTTAATTAATGGAGGAAGGGCAGATGCCCAGCCCTGGGCCCTGGAACACAGAGACTGATTCCACATTTTTCCAAAAGTACAGGAAGCAGGCAGATCAGAGGAACCAACTTCCTTCCCTGGGGCAGGTGAAGGAGGCTGGCAGCAGGCAGGGCATTAATTAACAGAAAAAGACCAGCAGGAAGGAGCCTCTCACTGGCTACAGAGGAAAGCCCTCTCTTGCTCACCTGCTCCTTGCATCACACCCAGGGGCCAAGGCCAGGCTGGAGGGCAGAGAGCTCACATTCTGATTGGTTGAATGGTTTCTAAACCTATTTATGCCAATTGTACTTAAAATCCTAATTATATCATTTAAATATGTGCCATACGAAGCATTGCAATGCTATTGTAAAAAGAGTTGTTCTTATGTACATTTATTTTAAGGCAACGTCTTGGAAAGATACAACAATATTGGAGAGAGGCAGAGAGGAGCTGGATCCTGGAGACTGCTTTGCAAGTGTCTCTTCAGCATTCTGTCCACTTTAAAGACACCACAACTGGAAACCGGATGGTAGCTTGTAGGTAAGGCACTCAGTAGACCCCTTGAAAGACCTTGATCCACTTGCTACAGTGAGTGATTAGCAAGTGATTATCTTTGTGTTTAGTGTGTGAAACAGAAGACTCGAGGGGCTTGTTGCAGGTGGACAGAGTCCCACACAGGGGAAGGGACGCAACAGGACTGCTCAAGAGGACTCCGAGCAGATGGCATTAATACATTCCTACTCACTGCTACCCTTAGGTCCACCCTGGGGTCCAAGCACAGTCCTCTGCACCTGCCTGCACTGGAAGTTCTCGTTACTGTGGCCAAAATCCTTGTTATAAGTAACTGGGGAGAGAGGATTCAGTTCACTGTTGGGCTTGGATAGACGGTTTCCTAGAAAGTAACCTGAATGTAGAATTCCTAATACAGACATCGTTCCCGTCTGAGATTCAGGAATGTGGCTCAGTTTTCTGAATTTCGACCAACATCAGTCTTTCTGCTTGGCTCGGCTTTCGGTTTCTCTAACCTACACTTCCAAACTCTTCCACATCTGTCCAAACAAACTAGTTCCAAAGTTTTAAGAGCCACTGAATTGAGGTCACTCACCAATGAACTGCTGACTCTCCATGTCAGGTTTTCTGTATTGTGACTTTTCTGTGCTCTGACCTGTGGGGGGTGTGGAGATGAACCTGGTAGAAGGAGAAGTGGGGAAGGAGGTGGGGGTGCCACAAGCCCCTGCCACTCCCTGAAGAGTCCTGATTCACTGTACACAGGGTATGATCTGACAGAGCTCCCAGCACCCTGGTGAGACAACACAAAGGACCCAGGCCAGGGCTGTGGCTGCTCCCTGTCTTCATAGAAATCTCCAGGGGGGACTGGACCCTCCCCTACAGGCTCCTGGACAGGCAAGTCACATTTGGCTAAACAACACAAGTTGCACCCCAATTTGCCCTTGAATACATAAACATACCCTAATTGGCTAAAAGGCTACTTATAAGCTCACATAATAAACAATAAAGTTAAGTCTGCACTCTGATGCTGGTCTACAGAATCTGAATCCTGAGCTTCTTTGAGGGTTCCATCTCTACTTCCCTGTTCTCACCGTGATCAAAGCATCCAGCATCCATCCTACGTAGTGTAAAGAGATTCATGAAAGGTTTGCTTGGGCTCACTGATAAGAGGATTCAATAATGGCTGCTTGGCTGCCTGTGCTTGGACTGAGCTTGATGGTCATGGAATCTGCAGGACAGATAACCTTTCACCTTCCTACCTTGTGTCTTACTTTCTTGTGATAAAAATATATTGAGAGAAGCAACTAAAGGGAGAAAGAGTTCATTCTACACCACCAGTCAAGGTTATGTAGTCTTCCACGATGAGGCAGTCACAGAGGCAGGGGCTTGTGCTCGGTGGTCACATTGTAACCAACAATAGTCAACAAACAAAGAAGGATGCTTGCATGGTACCTACAGCTCAGCTCCCCTTCTCTGCTGGCACAGGGGCATAGTTGGTGGTTGGTACCTCTTGCTCCTATAGGTGAGGAGACGGGGTGGAAGGAGTGGGAGGCAGGTTAGTCGCACCGCCCCTCTAATTAGGGAGCAGAGAATGAACAGGAAGTAGGTCCTGGCTATAACACCTCAAAAAGTTCATCCCCAGTGATCTACTTCCTCAAGGAGGCTCTGCCACCTAGAGATTCCAGCCTTCCCAAACAGTGCCACCCACTGGGGACCAAATGTTCAAAGTCTGAGAACTTGAAGTGAACATGTCACACGCAGAGAACGTGTCACATGCAAAGCACAACAGAAGTAGAAAGCAAGACAAGGAGGGGCGAGAGACCATGTGCCATCCTCACCCCCTCCCAACGACCCAGGGTTAGGCTGCACCTCCTATAATTTCCCCAGCTTCTCAAAATATTGCCACCAGCTAAGGTCCAAGCCCTAACACATGAATATTTCAGAAAGACATTTCTTGTTCAAACCATAACACTGTCCATTCTCCCTCAAACCAGGACACCCCAAACAAACAAACAAACAAACACAAAGAAAAGACAAAAAACAAAACAAAACAAAAACAAAAACAAAAAACCCACCAGAGTTTCCCCTGAGCTATTCCTAAAGATTCCTATGTCTCATAAAACTTTAATTAAATAAATTTGTCACCCTTTCTCCCCTTGTCAACTTGTCTTCTGTGAGACACAGTTCTGTGAGGGTTGGGGAAGGGTACACCGCTGACTTTCTGGATGCCAACCTCAGAAGAGACAAAGCTACGGTGCCTGCTGTGTCTTCGCTGCTGGTTTCTTTGCTTGCGGAAAGCAGTAGCGGTTTTCTGGTTGCTAAATGTACAGCGTGGGATACCTCCATGGTGCCAGCTTCTCTCTGGCTTATTTTAGCTTGCTTGGTGGCAGCTTCTGGCTTGGAAAGGACACAGCTCAGAGGGAAATCAGAGGGGGGTCATGCTGTCCAGGGAACTAGGCGGGAGGGGAGCTCATTAGAACAAGAAAGCAGCTGGCTGGCGTGGGCAAGGCAGGCTACAGTTTGGAAAGAAAGAAAGAATCCCAAAGGTATTGGGGTCAGAACAGTCAGCAGGGGCAGCGCCTGTTCAGTACAAGAGCTGATCCCCCCAGCTTCTGCCTGGCTCCCGGTCGGAACCATCTATAAACCAGAGCCAGAAGCAGCGTAAGGCTTGGCGGAGAACTCCCAGGACGCTAAGAAAGAAAGGGCTCTCACAATCTGGGCACGTGCATGCCTTAGCTGGGCGGCTGACTTCCTCTGGAACAAAGCATCCAGCAAAGGCTTTTGCCTTCATGGACTCAGCTGCAGAATGAAGGTAATGGCTTTGAGTAGCCTGGCAGGGACCTCCAGCCACAGGGCTGGTGTTCACTCCCTGAACAATGTGCCTCCGAAATGCTTATCACTGGGCCGGCCAGATAAGCAAGGAAAGGCTTTGAAACGGTTTCCCTGTGGACCTCTGTAAGAAGGCCACGATTTGTCATGGAAGATTTGGATTGAAAAGCAATTGCCTGCCCCCAGGGTGTCATGCTTCAGTAGCAAACCAGTGTGGGGTGGCCCAGCACAGCAGAGTCTTCCAAAGCCAAACACACCTGGAGCTGCAAAGCAAAGGAACATTTTGCCTCAAGATAAACACATCATTCCCCAGACTTCAATAGTCCCCCAAAAGCAAGACAGGAAGGCAAAACCACCTTCACTAGGAGACCCCTAACTGGCACACCTCTGAGCCTCAGGGGTCTAAAGCCTTCCAGCAAACACAAGCAAGGCTTCCCCTTTGGTAAGTCAGTCTCTCCTTAGGCACGTGTCTAGTTCACTCTCAGTTCTCCTCCTAATAATGGGAGCAAACTGGATTAGCAAAAGCTGTTTTAGATGTGGCCTCCAGAAAGGCAGAGACACAGAGATCAGCACAAGCTAGGCTTTCCCGAAGTGCACAGGTCTGCAACTAATGCGGCATAGGCTGCTATGCTTACACACCCCTCACGGTGACAGGCTGAGCCCTCTGAAATAATGAGCCAAAGACATTCTTTCCTCTCCTGTTTCTGTCGGGCATTTGGCCATAGTAACAGGAAAGGCCATTAATGCAACTAGAAACTTAGTTCTGATTATTCTCTCTTGATTTTTATAGCTGTTGTTATTTGTGTGTGTGTGTCTGAGTGTGTATGTGTAGGTATGTGTGTATGAGTTTGCATGCACGTTCATGTATGTGAGAAGGATGTGCATGGGTATATGTGTGTGCACAGGGAGACAATTCGTGTGTGTGTGTGTGTGTGTGTGTGTGTGTGTGTGTGTGCATAAGGAGGCCAGAATCAACTTCAGGTGTCAGTTCTTGTTTCTTTGTGAGACAGGGTCTCTCACTGCCCGAGGCTCACCAGTTAGGCAAGCACAGCAAATCCCAGGGATCCTCCTGTCTCCACTTCCCCAGCGCTGGAATTACAAGCCTGCACTCCCACGCCCATCCTATTATGTGGGTGCTGGGGATTTAACTCAGGCCCTCACACTTGGACAGCAAGCACTTTACCCAGTGAGCCATCCCCAGCCCATGTTGTTACTGGTATTGTTTCAGTGGATAAGAAAATATGGCCTACCAGCAGTAGAGGCAGAAACCAAGTAGAAAGGCTCTGGGCTCAGACCTCCACGGTCTGGGCTCAGACCTCTGCCTCTCTCACTCAGAGTTCAGCCATTCCTCCTCCAAGCACTCTGAGTCCTGAGCCAAGTACACCTCTTTCACGTACAGCCCTGATTTTAAGCAGGTAGACAATGCTTCAAAAAGTTATGTGCTAGTTTGTTATCATACCCAAGAGTTATATTCATTTTAAGAGCTTCGTGAGGGTCTATGGAAGCACTCTGAGTTCTGTTTGTTCTTATCCCCAAACTGCACACGAGGAACCCCTGACAAAGCTACACACACAGGACGAACCTCTTTCCGTGGGCCTGCAGCACAGTGTGGTGTGGGAGCTGAGTGGGTGTCCCAGTCATGGAGTACCTGCAAAGGGGACTTTTCCTCTTCGGGGTGGGGTGTTCGAGGGACAGCCAGAGCAGCTGTCTGGGCGGCCGCTCCTGAGCTGTGCACCTGCTTATCCTCCGCATGTGGACTGCTGCCTGCTTCCTGGAGCTGCAGGCTCTGCATCAGCAACTGACAAGCCTCCAAGTCTGCCTTCCATACTCTCCCAAGCAGCGGGCACCTGCAGCTAAGACAGAGGCAGGCAGGCACACACATTAGCCCAGCAATGGCTCATGCTACCCATCGATGGTGTGTTTGTGTCAGGGGTCACCTCACACCCAACATCATTTTACAGAGACAAAACTTATCAACTGGAGGACAAGACCTGTATGTCTGTGTTCATGGTGACATTCATGTGGGTCCTTCCTAGCTGGTCAGCAGGAACATCCAGAATCTCACTTATGCTTCCAAGAAGAGCTACCCAGTACGGCACATCCTACCCTCTGTCCTGCCCAGCTCTGCCCAAGGCTCCCACAGGTGCTGTTCCACTACCTGGAATGTCGCCCTTCATCCTACCAGCAGACTTTGTATCACCCCTGTCACCCCTAAGCCTGGGCTCAGGCCAGCAGGGACTTAAGTCACCTGCTATTCTGCTGTGCTCAGCAGCGCACACCCACTTATGTTTCCCACACAAAACCAGGTGTCTCAGACTCAGCTTACGCAGCCTGCTCTTGGGGAAAACTCTCTACCCCGGAGGCAGACATCCAGGATGGCTCTCTGAGCACTGTCCAGCATGTGCTGGGAGGTAGAGACTGGAGGATCCTTGGGGAGTATGGAGCAGAGTATCATGGAAATGGCAAGCTCTATGTTCAGTGAGTAGATGGAGAGAAATAAAGGAAGATTCTAACTTCTACACAGGCATTCATGTGCACATGAGAACACACACAAATACACACCAACACATATACACACACCAACACATACACACAACATATATACTCACACCAACACATATATGCACACATACACACCAACACATACACACCAACACATACATACCAGCACATACACACCAACACATACTTTCCTTTTTTTTTTTAGAATTATTTATTTATTTAATATATGTGAGTCCACTGTAGCTGTCTTCAGACACACCAGAAGAGGGCATCAGATCCCTTTATAGATGATTTTAAGCCACCATGTGGTTGCTGGGAATTGAACTCAGGACCTCTAGAAGAGCAGTCAGTGCTCTTAACCATCTCCAGCCCCCAAACATACTTTTCATTGCTTCTCTTGAGCTCCTGCCTCATGTTTTTCCGCTTCCAATCTTTCTTCTTGCTCTCTTGATGTTCTAAGAAAGGTACTCGAGAGTCTATATTTATGTCTGAGAAGTTCTCTAACCATATCCATACATGTACATTTAACTCTTCGAATATCAAATACTTTAAATATTAAACAAACAAACCAGAAGTTCATTTCAAAACCCTTACGTACTTGATATCGGAATTGCCAATCTTTAACATTTCCTAGTCCGGCATGATTGATTTCCAGAATTTATAACTTTATCATCCTGCAGACTTAATGGAGAGTCTTTGTTTTCTCTCCCGCTCTCCTCTTTAAACTAAAGATACTCACTAGTATGTTTTCCAGTTTGGAACCCAACACAGTCAAAGCTTCTCTGTGGCCCCCTGCACCCCAAGAGCCCGTGGGGATCATGGGGCAAACTGTAGGTCTCTCAAGGCTTGCATGGAAAGAGGTCAACAATTTTCCTCACTATAACCTGTGGAATGTCACAATACCTGGTGAAATATGGCAGTCTCCTGTCTGAGTGAGAGTGGGACTAGTCCCGAGCTGTCTCTAGAACACACTCACCAAGGTCTAGGTGCCAATTTCAAAGGTGTAAGCCCTGTGGTGAATCACATATGTGGGTGTGAGATGGTAGTGTTCCTTGTGGGCTATGTGATCATTTCTCCAAGGGTTGAGTTTCTGCTCTTTGCATCTGTTTATACTAAAGAGGTTGGTTGGTTGTATGTGGGGAGATGCCTGCTCTTCCTGCCCAGGACTGTAATTGGGTCATTAACAAAAATTGCTTCACCAGTGACTCAGAGCCTGTGAGCCTCGTGAGGACAGAGATGATATTTTGAGCTGTAGCAGCTTAGAGGTCTGGGTAGAGAGCTGGGCCCCAGCACTGCCATCACCTTCTCAAAAGCTAAAGAAGGCCCATAGGACCAATGGAGCACGACCTTGGAGGACGGAGTGTGGCCCTGCTTTGCTGGGGATGACGCTGGCATCCAGGGATGGGGGGTGGCAGACTGTCTCTCTACTGAAGAAGTAGGAATACCCTGGACATAGTGGCTCATGGCGTGACCTCAGTGCCTGTGAGGTTGAGGCAGATTAGGGTGAATTCAATGCCAGCCTTGACTATGTAATGATTTCTGGACCAGCCTGGGCTAGAGTGAGACATTCTCTCAAAACAAACAAAAACAAAAACAAAAACAAAGCCCTGAGAACCTGAGTTCTAGCACAGACTCCTGAAGTTTCAGTCCTTGTCACCAACCCCTCCTTCCCCATATACTCTATTTTAAAGGAATTATCTCATTCTCTGGAAACTTGAAATCTTCAGGTTCTTTCACAGACCCACCATGAAGGAAAACATCCACCCCAGAGGACAAAGGTGACACTTCTAAATTCTCAACAGAAGCCACTAAAGTATGTATCTGCATTTTTTCTATCCCCTGGGTAACTTAAATCTCCAACAGAGAGAAAAATGTCACTATTACAAATGTTTACATTTTATTCTTTGATTTACTTTATTTTTTATTCATTAAATGTTTTAAAATTTATTTTACGTGATTGAGTGTTTGCATGTATATCTGTGAACCACATGTATGCCTGGTGTCAGCAAAGTCTACAAAAGGACATCCAATCTTTTGGAATAGAGTTACAGACATTGTGAGCTGCCTTGTAAGTGATGGGAATTGAACCTGGATCCTCTGTAAAAACAGCTAGTGTTCTTAATCATTGAGCCATCTCTCCAGCCCTTTCACTTTCTAGGGAAGAAGCTTAACCTGATTTTATTTTGTGTGTATGTGCGTATGCATGTAGAGGCTAGAGATCAGCCTCGGGTCTCTCATTGAGCCTGGAGTTTGCAGATTGAGCTATGATGGCTGGCTGGAAGTCCCAGACATCTGCCCCTCTCAACCTTTCCAGTGCTGGAGTTCGAATATGTCCCCAGTCTATGGGATGGTGCTGCTTACATTCAAAGTGGGTCTTATCGCCACAGGAAAAACCCTTACAGATGCACCCAGGGGTGTATTATAATCTCCTAGTCACGTCACAATCCAACCAAACTGACAAGACGAAGCTCCATGCCCACAGTACTGGATGGTGCCACAGGTGTATCATGTCATTCTGCCGTTTAGTCCCTAAACAACCTCACAATTAGTACTTCACTGTAGAGACTTCAAAACATACTTGGAACTCTGCCATTCCTACACTTGAACACCTAGTGTCTATCCTCTCTCTGGAATCTGGGCTAACCTTGTCTACGGATCACATGTCAGCTCGGTGGGAGCAAAACTCAGGACTACCAAGAGAGGAAGGCCATGTGGTTTCCAAAGATCTTGGATTCTTGCCCTGCAAGGCAGCTGATCATGTGGGAGTCACCAGGCTGACAGACCAGAGACAATGGCCCTGAAAGCTCAGCTGATGGCTACTGTCCGCATGAGATCTGAAGGTACCCCCATGGGACGGGGTCTGAGTTACTAAGACATTTCCATGTTCATGCCACACCAACTGTGAGCAAATTGAAGTGGTTGCGTTTGGAGCAAGCAGAGCTCTATCATGCAGTTGAAGGAGTCTGGGCGTCTCAGAAATCACACATAAGAACGATTTGCTTTCCTTTCTTGTTATGGAAAGCCAGCCCACTGTGGATTACATATGCTCTCCCAAAGCTGCGGATTATCAACAACTCACAGACACAGGTATCCTAGCTCCCTATCTGTTGTGATAAAACACTGAGCAAAAGTAGTGTATGGGAGGAAAGTATTTATTTGGCTTACAATCACTGAATGACACCTGCCCAGAGAGGCTGGCAAAGTATCCACCCTAATAAAGGTTAACAAAGGGGAAGCCTTCCTGGTGGTAATGGTCGTGGAGTTAGCTACATTAAAAATTAAAGTCTCAGAGTAAACCTGGAAGGGCCATCCTGTCTGGCTTCTCGGCTGTTCAAGCCCAAGTGAACCAAACACAAATTTCAAATTATCTGTATAATGTCTAAGGGGGAGAAAACTTTCTAAGCAGCTCAGAAGGACAAAACAGAAATATCTAGATGTACTTGGACATATCTGTGTGCATATATTGAAGTGTGAATGTCTATACAATCAAGGCACCAGAAAATCTGGTATCTGCTGAGGGTACACCGCTCCATAGATGACGTCTAGCTGGATCCTTGTATGGTGGGCGAAGCAAAGACTGCTTTCATAAAAATGCTAATGTGATAACTGCTGAGGGCCACACCCCAATGACCACTGCACTGGAGATTAAAGATCAATATTTTAATTGAGACGGGGCATAGATATCCAGGCCATGGCAGGTTATTGAAGAGGTCTATAATTTGATGAAGAAGGAGCAGGAGAGGGGGAGGTGGATGAGGGAGAAGAGAGAGGATGAGGAGGAAGAGGAAGAAGCAGAAGAGGCCATGAGCCCAGATTACCTTATAAGGCCACATGGGAAATCCTGTTAGAATCCAAATCTCTGACCTGTATAGTTCAAGGTGGCTGTGTGTGATGTCACAGCTGGTGCCTGTGCTACAAACTGTGCCGGCAATGAATAGGTTGTGGGTCAATGGCCACCAATGGTTGGTTCTCAGGCACAGAGATCTGAATTGGCACAGGTGCCAACACACATGCATCTGACGCCCAGCAGGTTCAGGCAGGTACGTCTGGCACACACCTAGGAAGCCCTTGGTGTTTCAGACTAGCTCCACTCCAAATGCTGAAGAGCTAGGAATTCTACTACGGTTCAAAGCTGTCTTCTGTGGCCGAGGCAAAGGCAGCCCAGTGCCCTCACCCTTCTGGCTTGTGAGAAAGGAAACCCTCTTGTCAGAGCTTTCACCCACCGCCTCTAGAAAACTGTCTCCAACTGCAAGACGGCCATGAACTGAGTCTACTTACAGAGAATTGTGGGGTGCCTATTACACATGCGTAGGAGAGAGCAGATTCAACATCCTCAGGTTAAAGGAAGCATTGGGTTGCCAAGCCCTGTGGGCGCAGGATGGCACCATCACCCCATGACCCGGCAGTCCTCAGCTGCTGGAGAAGCTACCGTGACAGGGCATTGCTGTGGCCACAGGCTGAGAAGAAATCTGGGGCCTGCCAGAGCCCAGGGCAGACTCAGAACTGTACCGAGGAATTGTGTGCAGACATCTCTATCCATCCAGGCACACAGAGTATCATAACAGCTGAAATCTAAATTGAAGTCTAAAAATAGCACAATAAAATTACTTCCTTCCTTCACTCCAGAGAGAGCAAGTGGGCTGACACTCACAGCTGCAGGGCACGGCTGACCTCCGGAGTTCGTGTGGACAGAACGGTTACACAACTGCCCCATCTTGCGAACATATCGCCTCCCCAGAAAATGGGGGAGCCAGAGCAATTACCCGGTTGGTGGAAACCGATCATGGACATTTGATTATAGTTATTAATGGGGAGAATAGGAGACAGACCACTGAGCGGCGGGCTAGCGCTAAGTGAATGTGTATGAGATTCCTGGAGGGGGATTAATTTCTGTTTGCTTTTCATCTCTCAGCTACCATCTGAATGTGACATCAAGTCTAAGCGTGGCCTGTCACAGCCTTATCAGTATGCAGTGCCTTGCATGCTGGTCACATTATCTCCGTTGGATATACCAAACGAGGGGTCTCTTGCTGTGGGGATCGTTTTCCTCTGATTCTAATGTGGGACGGGAGTTAGCTAGTGACTGGCTTTTCTGGGGAGAAACGTACCTTGAAGTGTCAGAAAGACATTCTTCAGGCAAATATTGGCCTCTCTGCATGTTTCCCACAGGCACTGAGCTCACGTTCCTAATCTGGAGGATGCACGGACCACCCTCAAGCTTCCGGCCCTGTCAGAGGACACTGGGCTTTCTCTGCATCTCAGCTATGAGACTGAGATCTCAAGCTCCTCCGGTGAGGCCAGGTCCCACTGTCCTTCTGCCTATGGTGGCCTCTCAGCCTCTGTGCATCGTTAAGTGATGCATATGCAGTGCCAGAGAGCACAGTGCTGAACCACAGTTTGTACTGCTCCGAGTTCTGCTCTTCTCCAACCAGAGACAAAGAAGAACTTATCAAGCCCTTCTCGGGACTTTCTCACCGTGCTGTAGAGACAATCCTGAAATGTGCCCTTCTCTAAGGTTAGCAGATGGAAGGCCCCTAGAGTCCATCGAGCCACACCAGAAAGATGATTCCTAAGTCATCCAATCTCTCTACCTTCCCACAGGAAGCAGGCTGCTCCCCACATTGGACTGTGAGGTCTGGTGGGGAGGGAGGTGTCCATCCAAATGCTGCCAAATCAATAACAGCAAGGGGATTACCTGACTATGTTTAATATTTTCAGGGGTCAGCGTATCAAAGCCCTAAAACCAGTAATATAAGAACTGTCAAGAAGCCAAGATACGTGGGCCACTCCATTCACCTCCCCTGAAATCAGCACCAACCTTCTGGGGACTAGACCTTCTGGGCATCGGTCTGCTGCCTGTCGGAAAAGAGTTCAGACTAAAGGAGTTTCAGATGAGAGCCAGGCTCCAGGCTTCTGTGGGAAAGCCCACCGGGTGTTTCCACTGCTGCCTGCATGCTACACAATGGCCAAGCGCGGCCATGAGAATGACCCAACACATTGCGACTTGCTTAAAACACAAGGGGATTATGATAGAAATGTTGGCAGGGTCCTCCATAGTGAACTGTGTAGATGAACGAATGTGTGATGTCACAACGTCAAAAGATTGGCCCCTCTTGGATGCTGAAACCTACGTAGGACCACGTTTACTCTCAAACTGTTCACCTAAACTTGACTAGCCCCCTCCTCTTATTGAAAGGACTCACAGTCACTTAGAGATGATGGGGTCAGGCAAACTCCAGGGGCAGCTCGCCCTTCTGACAAGCAGCAGGAGGAGATGCCCTTCAAAACTCGTCTCTCCTTCATACTCCAGTGAGCCGCACAAATGAACACACCTGGGCCACAGCAGCCTCGGGGCCACTTCCATCCTGTAACTGCCAGCACTGGCAACCACCATTGTCAGAACAAGAACAGTTCCACTGTTCTGAGAGCAAGGAATCAAGAAATCCAGGCAAGAGTCGATTAAGACAGGCTAGAGCCGGCTGAAGCTCCTACTGGCCTGCATCAGCAGGATGCGGCCCCTCTGGGGAAACCACCGCATTGCTTACAGTCTTGGTTACAGAATAATAAAGGAAGTAACTTGGCTAGATGGTCTGTGTAGTTGTTACAAGTCATCTCTTAGTGATTCTCACCTTAGGCTTCGTCCAGGAAATAATTATATGATTTCCATTGGAAACTTACAAATTTTTAATTACATTTGTGTGTGTGTGTGTGTGTGTGTGTGTGTGTGTGTGTGT
>JADRCC010223371.1:0-17855 GCA_019843855.1 Hylomyscus alleni
AAAAAAAAAAAGAACCTCTGATTTCAAAGTGAAAACAAAGAACTGGATGAGTCATGTAAGAAAAATATTTCAGAGCAAATATTAGAAAGTCGACTATGTGAAAGAGAAATATAGTAGGAAAACTGATATACCAAAAAAATTAAACAGAAACATTTGAAATATAATAATGACATTGCAGTATTAAAGGCACAGTAGAAAGCATCACCAATAAAGTAACTTAAGCAGAAGAAAAATAGGTATAGAAGACAAAGCTAGGGAAAAAAACACATTCAAACATCTATACAGAGAAAGAGAGATGCTGAGCACAGCATAAGAAACCTGTGCCATGATCTAGGACAGCTTTGCAGTTCATGGAACAGAAAAGGAAGCTAAGGCTTAGAAAATGTATTTAATGGAGTTATCAGCAAATACTCCAAAATCTAGGTTAAGCTAGGATCTATCTCTTTAATGGTCATTCAAGAGTAAGAAGCCTTTTGAATCCCCAAAATACATAACCAAAGAAGAACATATTTGATTCACTGTAGTCAACAAACCAGAACTACAGAAAAAAGAAAAGAAAAAAGGAAAGGAAAGGAAAGGAAAGGGAAAGAAATAATATAATTTTTACAAGCTGCAATGGAAATATATCAATACATTTAAATTGTTTTACCAGACAAAATAACACTAGACTCCTTGGCAGAAAATCTAAAAGCCCTTAAAACATGGAAAGATAGGTTAGAGTCCTGAAAGTAAATAACTGCCTTGAAACACTGTATATAAAGTATTATCTTAAGAACGAATAAATCATCTTCAACTCACTCAACAAGAAAACTGGCTAGAATGAACAGATGAAATAAAACAACAAAAACAACAAAATCAAATGGGTAATAATCCAAGAAATTACATAAATCAGTAAAGAAAAGCCCAGGACCAGATAGATTTGCTAGCAAACTCTATATAATACTTAAGGATGAGCTCCCACCAATGTTACTCAAATTGTTTTATAAAATAGAAAGGAGGATACTGTGAAACTCAGTGTAAAATGTGCCATTACTCTGATATAAACATAATAAGTAGATGAAGTCTTTGGAACCCCTCAAGAAACTCAATATTACTGGAGGATCTACAGATGGTTCATGCCTGGAGAGGGAAGAAAATTCACTCTGTTTAATAGACATTGCCATTATAGTTTGTTAATGTTTCAGTGGATGGCTACACAGTCATGTCCACATGAGTAATATTAATTGAACTCAGTGTTTGATTATTAATCAGAAGAAAAAATAGACATAATTATTGGATGTAACCTCAGGTAGCTGAAGGGTGATGGTGGCAGATGTATATGATCGATATGCATTACATAAATAGATGAAAATTTCAAATTTAAAACATTTTACTTGATTAATTAAAGTAGGAAAACAATACAATATAATTTTAAAAATAAAACAAAATTACAGTCAATAAGAAAATTACAGACCAATTTTTT
Source organism: Hylomyscus alleni (assembly GCA_019843855.1). Lineage (NCBI taxonomy): Eukaryota > Metazoa > Chordata > Mammalia > Rodentia > Muridae > Hylomyscus > Hylomyscus alleni. Next base: position 1,463 of record JADRCC010223371.1, read on the forward strand.
TCTAATGAGTTCAAGCACAAATTTTGTCAATAAAACTCTTGCCAATTTCACTCAAGAACACATTTTAAAAGTTCATACATTGTGACCAAGTTGGTAAATTAAAAAATGTGAAGTTACAATACACTAATCCATAATTGTAATTAAGCACTAAATAACTTAAGGACAGAGACTACATGATTGTTTGATTTGGTGTACAGCCAACCTCCAACACTCTTCAAAATTATTCCATGATAAAAGTGCTGAAAAAAATAGGAACAGAAAGAACTTACCTTAATATAATAAAGGCCATGTACTGCAAACCTATAGTAAACATAATACTATATGTATAACAACTGAAATTGTTTCCAATTACAAACAAAAAAAAAAAACAAGAAAAAATGTACACACTCTCTATCCTTTATTAATACAGTGCCAGTGAAGGCCAGAGAAAGATATTGGATGTAGTGTGTAGTATTCTTTCTTACTCTTCCTTATTCCTTAGAAACAGCCTCTGTAGTTGAATCTGGAGTTTGTCATTTTTGATAGTGTGCCTTTGGGGTGGGGGGTTGATAGGGTGCTTTCTTATTGAATTCCTGACTGTAGCCATCTTTTAGCACTGGGGTTCCAGGTGCACAGGGTGACATGCATGTTTGACATTGGTCAACATAGATTAAAATTTAACTCTCGCCGGGTTTTGGTGCACGCCTTTAATCCCAGCACTTGGGAGGCAGAGGCAGGCAGATTTCTCAGTTTGAGGCCAGCCTGGTCTACAGAGTGAGTTCCAGGACAGCCAGGGATACACAGAGAAACCCTGTCTCAAACAAAACAAAACAAAACAAAACAACTTAACTCTTCAAAACTACACAGAAAATGTTCTACCCAGTGATGAATCAGAGAGCTGTATTTGTGTTAATTTGTTATCCATGATTTATGAAGAAATTTTTTTCGGAATAAAGTTAAGCATTTCTTAAGATCTGAGACATTGAATTGAATTAAAATACCATGTCTGTTGTGCATAAGATACTTCTTTTTGCATATAAGACTCCATGTAAAAAACTAGTTAGGACTTTTTGAAGTATGTGTCAGTGTTACTTATTTCAGAGGAATTAATTGATCCCACAAGGGGCTCATTGCTTGATCCAAAGTGCCACTTTACCAGAGCTAACTAGGATGATTCTATTACCAGATAGTATTATAAGATACTATCTGAACACAAGCATCTTTGATTTCCTAAAAGAGGGATGATTGACCTTGCTTGTTACATCTTCATAAGGACTGTACATCCAAATTGGTATTTCCAAGGCAAACTCCCAAGATGATAAAAAACAGTGCCTTGACTGTTCCAAGTTACTTTTCTAAATTAATCAAACTCTGAGAAGTATGATAATTACACAGAAAAATAATCACAGATTAAATTCAAGCACCATGAAGAGTAAAGGGTATGGAGAAGTGTGGTGTCATTGGTCACTGACTAATGCCAGACTGAAATTCACAACCTTGCTGAAAAAAATCTCCACATGAACATGGACTCAAAGACAGTCAAGTCATTCATCAAGGTAAGAGAAGCCAGTTCTCCTGCCCGAATGCCCTGGAAACAACATTGATTTTCAACAACATCAAGTTATTGTTTTAAATATGATTAACAAATATGATACCACCTAAAACTTACTTAAAAGAATAAAATTGCTCATTTTTCCTTAATTCTCCCTAGAAATAACCAAGTCTTATTTTATAATATATTAATACAATCATATATTAATGACTATATTTTGAATGAGGATTATCTGAAACATAGAATTTAGCATTATAAAAAAAGCAAGATCTGAGCTTTGCAAATCTTTGTTCTTTAGTTAACCAGTTATGTGCAGATGGAGAAGCAGTGACCATAATCAAATGTAAATGTTTCATCTTTTCCATCATCTTTAAGATAATTCTAGTTCTATCATTGATTTTGAGCCAAAAGCTACAGAGTGTGTTGTATTTATGCTTCTGCATCTGCTGTGGACTGAGATGTGAACTTCCTTTGTGTCATCATTAAAAAGTAATTTGAACAAATAACCAGAGAAAGCCTCCTTACTTCTACCCAGCATCTTCCCCTTCTTAATCCAAATGAATCAAAACCACTGGGGTTCAAGTTTTTGTGAAAACTGAAATATTCTGCCTTCTAGATGGAAGTGTTAATAGCTCCATCATGCTATCACATTCCCCAAAAAAGATTAATGAGGACCTTATCAAATTATTCCATGTGCTTTCTGAGTACCACATCAGCTAAGCTGTCTGAGAACAAACTGGTAGAAAAGATTAGATGCAAGAACCATAGGAAGGAAAAGCCTTGCTAAATATGTAGTCTGTAGCCTTCCTATGAAAAGCATTGTAACATTCTACATTATAAAATAGTTATAGCCCTGAAAATACAATGGTCCTTTCCAAATGAAAATTAAAAGTTATTTCTATGAAAAAAAAACAGGAGTCAAAATTAAGTAATCAAGAGTCAAAGGGAATGCAGTTTAAACGCAGTTGAAACATGAGTTCAGATGTCTTAATAAGCTATGAATTATATTGAATTATACTGATTTGTTTACCTTGTGTTCAGTAGAAATTTTTTAATTACCAACTTTATATCAAACACCCAGACACAGAAATCACAGGAGTTGTGCTTGCCTTAGCATTTTATGGATATTCTACAAAATGTGTTAATGACCTATGAATGGAAGGCTTTTACCAAAATATTATTTCACTGTTTTTCTTTTCCAACTTCTAAACTACCCTTGGTTTCAAATCTAAAATTACTTAAGATTTTGTTAATTTTATTGTCCATGTTATAATGTATTTTGAAAATGTTTTCTTATTTCAGCTGCATCTATGTGGTTTTCTAATAATAATCCTTAATAAATAAATAAAACATTAGATGTACCAAATACACTCTTGCTCCAATAACTAGTGTTTTAAAGTAATGTCTTCCAAATTGAAACATTTATCTCCTTGATGTAAGCTCCTTAAGACATAGGATGGTAGACAACTTCCTAGACTTAGAACATCCATGAAACTGACCAGTTTCTCAATGATCATTACTTCTTCAAATGTGAGTTATTTTTCATCAACTTGACATAAGCTAGAGTCACCTGGGAAGAAAGAGCCTAACTAAAGAATTACCTCTATCATTTTAGTCTGTGGGCAGTTCTGCAAAGCATTCTTTTTCTATTATTAATTAGTAGAAGAACCTAGTCCACTGTGGATGGCCCCATTCCCATGCACAAAAACTGGACTATGTAAGAAAACAACATGAACAAGCCAGTAAGCAGTTTTCCTCTTCTATAGCCCATGCTTCAGTTTATGCCTTCAGGATCCTGCCTTAAGATCTTGCATTGACTTCACTTCTGTAATCTTTTCTTCTCTAGGTACCTTTTGTCAGTATTTTACCAAAGCAACAGAAAGCAAAGTAGACCACCAAAATTGTGTAAGCAGTAATGGCTACTGAATAAAACGACTACTCCACCTGTAGAGCTGCTGTCAAGTTGTACAGAGAGTTTCACGAATGTGACTCATCCTGGAATGGCCTTTTCAGTGATGCTGTTATCTGTGTGCAATCCCTTTTCATACTCCAATAAGCAACCTCATTGACTCATCTTTGATTTTGTGGAATATTTTCTTTGTTCTTTGGTCAATACCTTCTTTTGAGTGAATGGACACTTGTTCACATCTCCCCAGAACAAGTCAGATAACAATGAGCATCACTGGTAAGTTTATCCCAGGATATGGAGCAATCATTAATCTGTTTCATTTAATGCCACCAAGAATTATGAATTAGCTTCAACATCTCAATCTAGCTCCTCCACCTACTTCTTCTGGATCATGCTAAACTATATGACATAATCCTCATTGTTCAACATAGCTAGGTTTTACCATTCTAATAGGAGAATAGTGGCTCAAAATCATGGGATAAGATATGTATGTTATTGATTCATGATTGTACTATCTAGAAATAGATTGTAAGTTGTATGAAAAAGATCACATAGAAAAGTCTTTATTAGTGTTCAGCATGCTCACTGTGGAATACAGTGAATTTCTGTTTTGTCTTTTTATCAGATATATTTATCAGTACTTTTTGTCTTTACTCAACCATAAATTTATTGTCTCACTTTTCATTGGATAGACCATTGTTAGTGCATTGAAGACATATGTGATTTTTCTCTGACTTTGTACTCTGCAATTTTGATGAATTCTTTTATTTTAAAAGTTGTTTTTTAATTACTTTATTTTCAATTGTGTTTATGTATTTTTGTCTGTCTGTGTAAAGATATATAAACATGAGTACAAAGTGCATAAGGGCCAGAAGATTCTGTTAAATATTTCGAGTGTGAGGTAGAAGAGGTGGGTGCTAGAGGCCAAATATGAGTTCTCCAAGAGACCATTATACACTTGAACACTGTGCCATGTCTTCAGGTCCTAAATTCATTTCTTTCTCTGTGTTAATTTATTTATATTTTAATTATTCACTTTACATCACACTCACTGTCCTCATCCTGGTGACCACGTCCCACAATCCTTCCTCCATTTCCCCTGCTCTCCTCTGAGAGTGTAGGGGTCCTCCTTCACCTTGACACTTCGAGTCTCTGCCTGATTATATACTTCTTCTCCCACTGAGCCCAAACAAGGCAGCTCCGCTAGTAAAACATAATACATACAGGCAATAGATTTTGGGTTAGCCCAACTCCAAATGATAAGGATCCACGTGAAGGCCAAGCTGCACATCTGTTACATGCGAAGGGTGAGCGCTAGATAAAACCCATGAAAGTGGTTGGTGGTCCAGACTCTGACAATCCCAAAGGTCCAAGTGAGTTGACTCTTTTCATCTCCTTGTGGAGTTCCTATCCCTTTCTGGGCCTGCAGTCCTTTCTCCTATTCCTCCATAAGAGTCCCCAAGATCCATTCTTTGTTGGGCAACTGGTGTACATATCTGTTTTGGTCAGCTTCTGAGTAGAACCTCTCAAAACCAGCATGCTCCTGCCTCCAAGCTCAACAGAGTAGCATTAATAGTGTTAGGGATTAATGCTTGCTTCTCAGAAAACTACGTGCTCTTTCTACAAGCTTAACAGAGTATCATTAATTGTGTTAAGTATTAGTGCCTATGGGATGGATCTCAATTTGGTCAGGTTATTTGTTGGTCATTCCTATACTCTCTGCTCCATTCCAAGCCTCTGCATTTCTTGTAGACAGGGTAATTGGGGTTGAAAGTTTTGTGAGTAGGTTGGTATCACTATCACTCCATTGGAGTTCCCATCTGGCTACAAGAGGTGCCTCTTTAGTTCCCATATTCCCAATGTAGTGGTCACAGATAAGGTCATCCCCATTGATTCTTGGGCTCATCCCGAGAATGAGTCATTCCAAGTATCTGACTCATCCTGGAGATGTCCCCTGTATCTCCTCATACCTACTAGTTGTAAATTTCCATTAATTTTCATGGCCATCTAGCCATCCTGTTGTCATTCCACACACCTGATCCTGAACCCTCCATCACCCTACCTTGGCCCCTCCATCCCAGTTCCCCACTTCATCTGTGTATTATTACTATTTTATTCCCCTTTCTCAGAGGTTTCAAGCTTCCTTGCTTGAGCCTTCCTTATTATTTAGCTTCTTCAAGTCTGTGGATTGCAACAAGGTATCTGTGAGAGAGTACATACCATGCATGTCCTTTTGGACTGGGTTACCTTACTCAAGTTGATATTCACAAGTTTCATCCATTTGCCTACAAAATTCATGATATCTTGGTTTTTAATAGCTGAGTCTTATTCCATTGTGTAAATGTACCAGATTTTCTTTCTCTGTTCTTCAGCTGAGAGACATGTAGGTTGTTTCCAGCTCCTGACTCTCATGAATAAAGCTACCATGAACATAATTGAGCAAGTATCTTTGTGAGATGTTCATACACATTTTTTTGTATATGCCTAGGAGTCATATAGATGGGTCTTGAAATAGAAGTATTCCCAGTTTTTTGAGGTAACACCAAGATGATTTCAAACATGATTGTACAAGTTTGCACTAACACCAGTAATGAAGAAGTGCTTCCTTTGTTCTGTGTGTTCCTCAATATGTACTATCGCCTAAGTTTTGGATCTTAGTCATTCTGATAGGTGTAAGATAGACTCACAAAGCAATTTTGATTTGTATTTCTCTGATAACTAAGGACTTTTAACATTTCTTTAAGTGATTTTTGTCCATTCGTGATTCTTCTGTTGATAATTCTCTGTTTGGTTCTGTACTCCATTTCTTTTACTTTTTTCAAAAATTTTTATTAGATATTTTCTTTATTTACATTTCAAATGTTATCATCTTTCCTAATTTCCCCTCTGAAAACACCCTATCCCCTCCTCCATCCCCCTGCTCACCAACCCACACATTCCTGCTTCCTGGCCCTGGTATTCCCCTGCACTGGAGCATAGAATCTTCACAGGACCTCTCCTTCCCTTCAGAGGGCCTCTCCTCCCATTGATGACTGACTAGGCCATCCTCTTCTGTATATGCAGCTGGAGCTGTGAGTCTCACCATGTGTACTTTTAGAGGCTGAGCACAGGGTCCCCAATGAAGGAGCTAGAGAAAGGACCCAAGGAGCTGAAGGGCTTTACAGCCCCTTAGGAGAAATAACAATATGAACTAACTAGTACCCTCAGAGCTCTCAGGGACTGAACCACCAACCAAAGTGTACTCCATTTCTTAATTGTGTTGTTTGTTATCTGTAGTCTAACCTTTTATGTTATTTATACATTTTGGGTATATATCCTTTATGATATGTATGGTTTTCACAATCTGTAGTTTGCCATTTTGTTCTATTGATATTGTCCTTTGCTTAACAGAACCTTTTCATTTTCATGAGATCCCATTTGTGAATTATTGATCTTAGAGTTTGGGACATTGGTGGTGTCTTCAGGAAAATTTTCCCTCTGACAATGTGATCAAGGCTGTTTCCCACTTTCTCTTCTATTAGATTAAGTGTACTTATATTATGTGGAGTTCCTGAGTACACTGGACTTGAGCCTTGTACAAGGAGGTGAAAATGGATCAGTTTCTATTCTTCTACATCCAGACTGACAGATCAGCAAACATGTGTTGAAAATACTTTCTTTTTTTTTCCATTTTATGGTTTTGCCTTCTTTGTCAAAGATGAAGTGGCCACTAGTGGGTGAGTTTATTTCTGGGTCTTCAATTCTATTCCACTGATCAACCTGTCTGTCTCTGTCCCAATACCATGAAGTTTTGGGCACTATTGCTCTCAAGTACAGCTTGAGGTCAGAGATGATGATTCTTTCATCAGTAGTTACTGATTTTGTTCACTTGGATATTGTCTTTCTGTCCCTTGCTTAGTTTAGCTAAGTGTTTGTCTATCTTGTTGATTTTGTCAGAGAACCAACTATTGGTTTCACTGTATTCTTTTCCTTGTTTCTGATTGTTTTCAGTCTTTGGTCTCCTCTTCCTTCACCTCCTCCTCCTCCTCTCCTTCCTCTTCCTCTTCCTCTTCCCTGTCCTCCTCCTCCTCTTTCTCCTCCTCCTTCTTCTTTATTTATCACATGGAATTTTTTTATTGGATGCTTTATTTATTTACATTTCACGTGTTATCCCCTTTCCTGGTTTACCCTCCAGAAACCCCTATCCAATCCTCCCTCCCCCTGACTCTATGAGGGAGCTCACAAACCCACCCACTCCTGCCTACCGCCCTGGCACTACACTGCCTACCGCCCTTCTCCTACACTGTGTCATCAAGCCTTCCTCAGATGAAGGGCCCATCAACACTTTGATGTCTGAGAAGGCCATCCTCTGATGCTCATGAGGCTGGAACCATGGATCCTTCCATGTGTACTATTTGGTTGGTAGTTTAGTCCCTGGGAACTCTGGGGTTGGATGTTCTGGTTGGTTGATATTATTGTTCTTCCTATGGGTTGCAAACCCTTTCAGCTCCTTCAGTCCTTTCTCTAAATATCCTTCTTTTTCTTCTTTTTCTGGAGTTTTGAGGTGTAATTTTAAATTGATGGTATGAGAATTTTCCTACTTCTTTATGGAGGCACTTAGTGGTATGAAATTTCCTTTTTGTACTGATTTCATTGTCACCCATAAATTTGAGTGCCCTTTTTTTTTTCTCATTTATTTCTAGAAGGTCTTTACTTTCTTTCTTTTTTTTTTCTTTGCTGAACCAGAGATCATAGAGAGTTGTTCAATTTCTATGAATATGTAGGCTTTCTAGTGTTTCTATTGTTGTTGAAGTCCAGCTTTAATACATAGTAGTCTCATAAGATACAAGGCATTAATTCAATATTTTTATATCTGTTGAGCCTTGTTTTATGATTGAATATATGGTCAGATTTGAAGAAGGATCCTTGCTGTGCAAAGAAGAATATTTTGGTAAAACATTCTCTGGATATTTGTTATGTCCATTTGATTCAAACTGCCTATTAGTTTCATTATTTCCTTGATTCATTTTTGTCTCAATGCCCTGTCAGTTGGTGAGAATGGTGTTTTGAAGTCTCGCATTATTAATATGTGGCATTCAATTTACAATTTAAACTTCAGCAATGTTTCTTTTACAAATATGTGTCCTCTTGGGCTTGGGGAATAGATGTTCAGAATTGAGATATCATTTTGGTAGATTTTCTTTTGATGGATATGAAGTATCCTTCCTTTCTCTTTTTATTAATTTTGATTGAAAGTCTATTTTATTAACTATTAGAGTGGTTACTCCAGCTTGCTTCGTGACTCTATGAGAAACTTCTTGTCCTCTTTATTCTGAGGAAATGTCTGTCATTATTCAGAAGTATGTTTCTTGTAAGCAGCAGAGTGGTGTATCTTCTTTTCACATCCATTCTGTTACTATGTTTCTTTTTATTGTGGAATTGAGTCCAATGATGTTGAGAGATATTAATAATGACCAGTGATTGTTAATTCCTGTTATGTTAGTGGTGGTGATGGTGGTGGTGTGTGTGTGTCTGTGTGTGTCTATTTGTACCTGTATATGTGTGTGTGTGCTTTCTATATTTTTGCTGGTATGGAATTACATATTTTATATATTTTTTGGATGTAGTTTTCCTCCTTGGATTGGAGTTTTCTTTCTAGTATTTTCTGAATTGTTGGATTTTTGCATAGTTATTGTTTGAATCTGGATTTGTCTTGAAATATCTTGTTTTCTGCACTTTATGATGATTGAAAATTTTCCAGGATAAGGTATTTTAGTTTGGCATCTATGGATTGTTAGTGGATTCAGGATATCTGTCCAGGCCCATCTAGCTTTATATTCTCTGTTGAGAAGTTGTTACAATTCGGATAGATATATCTTTGAGTGTTACCTGGCCTTTTTCCCTTACCACTTTGAATATTCTTTCTGATTCTGTAGAGTTTTTGTTTTGATTATTATGGGAGGACTTTATTCTCTGGTTCAATTGATGTTTCATAACTACTTGTATGTTTATAGGCATCTCTTCATTTGGAAAAATGTTTCTTCTTCTATGAACTTGTTGAGAATATTTTCTGGGCCTTGAAGTTGGGACTTTTGTTTCACCCTCTTCTATGCCTTATTCATAAGTTAGGTCTTTTCATGGTATTCTAGATTTCCTGGATATTTTGTATCTGGAATTTCTCAGCTTTAATATTTTCTTTTATTGATATATCATTTTCTTTGCTGTTGTATTGGTTACACCTGAGATGTTCTTTCCATCTCCTGTATTCTCTTGGTGATTCTTTCATATGTTGTTCTTGTTCTCATCCCAAGGTTTTTCATCTCCAGAATTTTCCTCAGTTTGTGTTTTCTTTATTGCTTCTAGTTCCCTTTTGAGGTCTCATACAGTTTTATTTATTTATTTCACTTCTGTAATTGTATTTTCCTCTATGTCTCTAAGGGATTTAACTATTTCCTCTTTAAAGACCTCTATCTATTTGATTATATTTTCCTGTATTTCTTTAAGTGACTTATTCATTACCTCTTTAAAGTCCTCTATCATCTTTATAAGATTATATTTAAGATCATTTTCTTGTGTTTCAGTTGTGTTAGGATATACACTCTTGGTGTAGTGGGTTAGCTGTGCATTGGAAGTGACACATTGCCCTATCTCTTGTTGAATGTGTTATTCCGAGGGCCTGTACCCAACTGTTTGGTTTGGGTACCTGGGTGTCTATGTTGTAGTAGGTATTGGAAGGGGGTGAACCTTGATGGTTCTGCTGTGGCAGGCCTCTGAAGGGTATCCTTGGGCTGTATTGTTCCAGACCCACAGTTTTGTATGGCTCAGGAGCCTCAGGTTCAATAAAGGTGAGCAGAAAGATTGTAGAAGAATATAGGTGCCCCTGGGATGGCAAGCAGTTCAGGGAAGCTTGGCTTGATGCAGAGAGCTCAGAAAGCAGGGAAGATGGGTGAGGGAAGGGACACTTACCTGTATGGAGGTGGCAGAGAGGTAGAGAGCAAATGGAAGTCTTCCTGGGATGGCAGGATGCTTGGGCAACTTGCCTTTCCCAGAGGGCTCAGGCAGCAGGGAAGATGGGTGGCAGAAAGGAAGCTTACCTATATTATTCTGAAGTCTGTAGAGATGGAGGAGAGGAATCAGGATAGTACAGCCTGAACTTATTTCTTAGTCCTATGTGATTATATATAATGTTTATAGTTTTCTGCAGATAATTTTTACCTTATTTGTGAACATTAATTCTAGTTTTTTTTTTATCCAATATAGATGTATTTTCTGTTGTTTTAACCAAATTTACATCTAGGACTATGGTTTTATCCAATGCTTACTTTTCTGAGTTGACAAATATCTGACAAAGCCCAAATTATTATAGGAAGTTTTACTATAAATTGTATACTGTATGCATTTAATTTTCAGTTTTGAGGATTGCAAGGCAGCCATATCTTGTCACATGGCACTCATAGGCAGATAGCCAGGAGTGTGGAGGAACTAATATTGAACTATAAAACCTCAAGTTCCTCCCATAGCACAGAAATTTCAAGGAGCTTCTACAGTAAAGCTAACTGGGGGTTGAGAGAAAACAATACTTAACATTTTAAATGTAAATTTATATATGTTACATTATTTTAAAATGTGGAAATGAATCCACTTGTTCATGCTTGATAATACTTTCTATGTGCAGCTAATTTTATTTAACTAGTGATTCCTGTAAGATACTCTTTACTATTCATGAAGAAGATGTGTCTGGGATCACTTTAACTTGTAGTATATTCTTTTGGAATTGATATCAATATGTTGACCTCTGTAAATAATTTAACAATAACTCCCTTCTCTCCATCATGTTGGCTTACAGAATCAGATAAGCATTTACATGTATCATTGTATATATTCAACAACCATCACAGATGATGGATCTGTAGGAGACTTTGTTTGGAAGTCTGGATTACTCAGGTAGATAATCCAAGCTATAATGCATATAAGACCCAATCTTGGAGGGTTGTATTTTAATACAAAGTTTTCCTCTTCATCAGGATTATGAAATATGTTTCCATATGATTATTCATAGTACCCTCCTATAAGCCCTTGTTTCTACATTCTCTGTAGCAATGCCCTCATTGTCATTTCTGATGTACTCATATAAACCTTTCAACTTTATTGCAAAAACTGATGGTTGAAGGAATTTCTTGATTTTTTTCAGTCTTGTCTTTTTTTACTTTTTTATTTCCCTCTCTTTTGAAATAGGGTTTCTCATAGCTCAGGCTGACCAAAATTTACTAGTTATCAAAAGATAACCTTGTACTTCTAGGCTTTCTAATTCTATCACAGTGCTGGGCTAAGGATGTGTATCACTGTACCTACTTTATAAGATGCTGAGCTTAGAACAGAGTAGTCAAACACTCTTCCCACTGAACTAAATCAACAGTACCTTTGAAAACATTTTTAAGAGAAGAAAAAGTGATTTAGATGCTTTTCTACTCTATTTTACTTTTGGTCATGTCAGTGTTGTGACCTCTTCTACGTCATTTGTGCTTGAATTCACTCCTAGTTTCTTGGTTCACGTAGAAAGTATGTTTAGTTTCCAATGTGGTGGTTTGAATAAATATGGCCACCAAAGGCAAGTGGTGACTAGTATTATTAAGAAGTATGGTCTTTTTAGAGGAGGTATGTCATTAGAAGTAGGTTTTAAAGTCTCAGATGCTCAAGTCAGGCCAAGTGAGTCTCATTTTATTCCTGCTACTTGCTGATGCAGATGTAGAACTTTAAGCTCCTTCCCAAGCACCCTGTTTGCTATAATGCCACTGTGTTTCTCACCATGTTGATAATGAACTAATCTTCTGAAACTGTAAATAAGCCCCAATTAAATGTACTTCTTTTTAAGTGTTGCAATGGTCAGGATGTCTCTTCACAGTAATAACACCTTGCATCTTCTTTGTCTGTGGTTTCCAGATCATGCTATATAGTCCAGAATAGCCTTGAAATATGTTCTGTCTCAACATCTTGAGTGCTGGGATTACAGGTATGTTTCCATTGCTGGCTGTTTTTGTTTCCAGTGTATTTGTTCTCCCATTCACTTATCTTTTCAACACTGTCTTTAACCCATTCCAAACTTTTAGCATATGATGCTTTTCTTTTCTGTTCTTGCAAAGGAGTTTCTATTTTCCTTAGCATCTTCTTGTCTAACTTGTGATTCCAATACACACTACACAATGTCTTCCTCCATGTAGATTTTAGCTTTCTGTTCATGACTTGTTTTTGCCTTTTATCTACTGTTATTATAAAAGATACTTCATAATTTCTTAACATATTGAAACATGATATACAATAAAATATCAATCTGTGTTCATTTATTAGTAACATATTAGAACTGATTGCATGGTTCAGCTTATAGAAGTAACTACTACCTATCCTGATGATCTAAGTTCAATCCATTGGACAAATACACATGTTTAAAAGTAAGTATAAAATATTATGGAATTAAAGATATGATAGGTTTAGTTTCGTTTTCACATGTTCTGTGTGTGTTCTAGTATTCCATCATTGCTTTACTTTATATTTAGTTATATCATTTTGTTTCTATCCTTGTTTCTTTTGTAGATACTCCATATGTTCTTTCTACTTATAAATATAGCTCATATTATGGTGATAATAAATTTGAATCATTACTAAGTCTAATAATGTGAAATCATTACTCAAGTATAGCTTTTTCCTACTTTATTTCAGTTTGATCAATAATCCCAATAGCACAACATCATATTAATTTTGATGGTTTACCTAATGATGCCTGTGGAAATTTTAAAGAAGTGTTTATAAAGAAAATTACCATAGTACATGAGTCTTAGCTCCTCTTCCTCAGTGAGTATAGCTTTTTACAGCATTTCTTGTTGACTGCATTCAGGGATGAAGCCTTTTGACCTTTATTTGCATAGAGTTGTCTTCATTTGTCTCTCATTTGAAGGACACTTCTGTCAGAATCAGAATTCTCATTGATTGTACTTTCTCCCATAATGATTTTATGATATTTTAGTACAGAATTTACCTCTGACACTACCTTTTTAGCTCCAAGGTTACTTTTTTTTTATTCTTTAATTTTTTTTCACTTGAGTCTTTATCCCCCTACTGGTCTGTCCTCTGAATGTTCCACATCCCATGCTTCTTCTCCCTTTGTTCAAGAGGATTACCCCACCACTTACTCCCACCCCATCAGACCTCCCCAATCTCTAGGGTCTCAAGTCTCTTGAGGTCCATCTTCTCTTAGTTAATGAAGACCCAGAGGTCCCCTGCTATATATGTCTCTAGGGACCCAAATCAGCTAATATGCTGCCTGGTTGATGGCTCAGTGTCTGAGCAATCTTGGAGGTTCAGGTTTTCTGAGACTGGTGATTTTACTATAGGGCTGTCCTTCTACTCAGCTTTTTCCAGCTTTTTCCTAATTCAACAACAGGGGTCATCAGCTTCTGCCCACTGGTTGGGTGTAATTATCTGCATCTGACTCTTCATCTGCTTGTTGGGCCTTTTGGAGTACACTCATGTCAGGCTCCTGTTTGTAAGCACACCATAGTATCAGTAATAGTGTCAGGCCTTGGGGCCCATCCTTGAACTGGATCCTAATTGAGGCCTGTCACTGGACCTCCCTTTCCTCAGGCTCTTCTCCATTTTTGATCTTGCAGTTCTTTCAGACAGGAACAATTCTGGGTCAGTGTTATGGACTATAGGATGGCAACCCCATCCCTCCACTTAGGCCCACTTGGAGGTGGACACTTCAAGTTCCCTTTTCCCACTGTAGGGGATTTCATCCAAGGTCCATCCTTTTGAGTCCTAAGAGTCTCTCTCCTCCCAGATCTCTGGTACATTCTAGAGGGTCCCCCTACTTCCTACATCCTGAAGTTTCCTGATTCCATTCTTTCTTCTGGCCTTCAGGGCTTCAGTAGTGTTCTCCCCCCCTCCAGTATCTGATTATCTTCTCCTCTCTGTCCCCTTTCCTTTACAGGTCCCTCCCTCCCTCTTACACTCCCCTTCTTGATTGCTTTCTTCTTCCTCCCAAGTAGAGAAACATTCTTACTTGGCACCTTTTGCTTGTTAACCTTTTTGAGTTCTGTGGATTGTATCCTGAGTATTCTGTACTTTTTTTTTGGCTAATATTCACTTATTAATGAGTACAAAACATTCATCATGTTCTTTTGAGTCTGAGTTACCTCATTTAGGATGATATTTCCTTCTTCTATCCATTTGCCTATAAAACTCATGATGTCCTCATAATTCATAGCTGAGTAATATATTTAAAAACATCATTTTATGAACTTACTGTGTGTGTGTGTGTGTGTGTGTGTGTGTGTGTTTGTGCACATGTGTTCACACATGTGCAAGTTAAAGAAATCTTTCCTGGCCGGGCAGTGGTGGCGCAAGCCTTTAATCCCAGCACTTGGGAGGCAGAGACAGGTGGATTTCTGAGTTCGAGACCAGCCTGGTCTACAGAGTGAGTTCCAGGACAGCCAGGGCTACACAGAGAAACCCTGTCTCAAAAAAAAAAAAACCAAAAAAAAAAAAAAAAAAAAAAAAAAGAAATCTTTCCTTCAAAAAGTGGTACTTTTCTTCCACCACAGGTTCTGACCATAGGCACTCATGGACATTTTATCTCTAAATTTTAATGACACATGTACAATATAAATTCATGATGGACCTCTCATTTTCTCAGGCATAGCTCTTCATTTGTTTAGATATGTGGGTCTATCCAATTCTAAAAGATAAAAGAAATAACACAATGGTATCTGATACCTTCCAGACTAGATTTGGCAGTATATTAAAACTACTTGCCTAAGAGACTTAGATGTTAAGAGCACTGTTTATTCTCCCAGAGGTCCTAAACAACCACATGGTGGCTCATGACCATCTATAATGAGATTTGGTTACCTGTTCTGGCCTGCAGGTATACATGAAGGCAGAACAATGTATAATCAATCAATCAATCAAGCAAGCAAGCAATCAATAAAACCTTAAGTAGAACAGTCAAGATAGCTGTGTGACTTCAGACTAAACAATTTAATAAAAATGAAACAAACTCTGATATTTTACCTTACTCCCACCAGAATGTCTAAGATCAAAATCTTAAGGGACAGCATGTGCTGGTGAAGATGTTGAGCATGGGGAGCATTCCTTTGATACTGATGGGAATGCAAATTTATACAACCACACTGAAAAATCAATGAGGCAGTTTCCCTGAAAATTGGAAATAGTTCTACCTCAAAACCTAGCTATAAATTCCAAGGTATATACTGGAAAGATGCTCTACAATCTCACAAGGTCAATTGCTCATCTATGTTCACAGCAGATTCATAATAACTGGACACTAAAAGCAACCAGTTATCTCTCACTTGAGGAATGGAATAATACTCAGCTATCAAAAAGGACACCACTAAATTTTCAGGCAAATAAATGAACCTAAAAATATCATCCTGAGAGAGGTAACACAGACCTAAAAGGATATTCATCATTTATACTCACTTATAGGTTGATATGAGTCCTGAAGTCCAGGATAACCATGCTACAATGCAGACACTCAAAGAACTCAATTGACAAAAAGGACTCAAGGGATGAAGCATGAATCTTTCCCACAAATGAAAATAATACAGGTTATAGCTAGATGGATGGAGGGAACTTAGTGGGAGAGGAGTTGGGGAGAAGAGCAGGATAGTGGGATCAGATGTTGGCAGGTGGTGGAGGATGGAAATCAGCAGGAGGCAGGTGGGGCATCTTTAGGGCTTGCCAGGAACCTGTAATGGGGAGTGGGCTGGAACACCTATGGAGGAATAGACAACAATCCACCCACAAAACCTTTGCACTAAAATGTGTCCTGTCTACAAAATGTACAGGGACAAAGACAAAACAGATAAGTGATAGCCAACCAATAACTGGCCCAAACTGAGACCCATCCCATGAGCAAGAACCAACTTCAGACAGTGCTAATGATACTGTTATGCATATAG
>JADRCC010223439.1:0-16224 GCA_019843855.1 Hylomyscus alleni
TAAGTAGAGTCAGGTAAACTCTGTATGGAGTAGTGATCTGGCAGCACCAGAAAGGACTGTGAGTTTGTATAACATGTTGCCTGCACTGCTACTTCCTACACTGGGGCTTTTCTCATCCTTTAAAAAATGTATACTTTTCTGGGCAAAAAATGAAAATAGTGGTTTGACTTTCTTTTTTCTAGACATTTCTTTGACACACCAAGTTGACCTCAAGAGGATAGCTGTGGGATTGGCAGGCACTCTACATTTCTCTTTGAAGTGAGAAGAGATGTGTCCTATGACCTGGTCGAGAACATATCTATGGGAAACACAGGGTTCGGCTCATATACCCATGGCTTCAGGGTGTATACGTGCGAGGAGTTTATGGGAAAGGACTAATAGGCTTTTCCTTCAGAGATCAACAGGATACATGAGAGTAATTTAGAATGTAAATATCATGAATGTTTAGCCCTTGTTTTCCTTTACTTGAAATTGAAAGGTGATTTCTGAAAGTCTTCAGACATTGATAGAACATTGGCACTTCTACTTCTGCAGATAAAAGATCAAGCCTAACTTAGGAAGGAACCACTCCTTTCCTGTTTTGGCTTATCTGTCTCATCTCTCCCCACCCTGTTCTCTTAGGTTGCCTGCTTCCTTTTAGTTCCAGGCTCCAGCCAAGCCTCACTGCTCCCAGAACACCATGAATAATCTGTCAAGCTCACTCTTTTCTATGCTCTTCTCTGAGCTAGGTCCCTTGGAATCTACTGAGGTGTCTCCCCCCAAAGGCCAACCTGTTAGGTCCTGTTCTGCCCATGTACTCCCAGCCTCAGCTGGATACCTCCTCTCTCAGTTATGATTCTGATGAATGGAGCACTCCCATTCTCCCTCGCCTTCTGATCTCCACTCCAGAACTTAAGCTGCAACAGGAGAGAGGCATCATCTGTTTGCTTTGCTCCTGTTGCCGGAACTGACAGTAGGAGATGCCCCTTACGTCTTCCAGACATAGCAAGCAGTCTCCAATTTTAGAAACATCCTTGGCGATGTTAAAAATTAGCATATATTAATTGCACAGGGTAATGGGTTTTATAGTGTGCTTTGATCATAGGCAATCGTTTGTATACCATTTTTGTTCAGTTTGGTTCTTATAGGCACTCCCTATGCTATGCCCAGTGCACAGTCTTCTTGCATCTCTCTTTTGTAGTTATATGCCATTTTGTTTTAGTTTTATAGATTCTGTATGTATTAGAGAGAACATGTAATCTTTAACTTCTATTTTTAAAAGGATTTATTATTATTTACGTGTCAGTTGGCATCTCTGTGTGTGTAAGTGCATGTGTGTTTCTGTGGGCTCCAGAAGAGGGCCTCAGATCCTCTGGAGCTAGCATTCTAGGTGGTTGGGTAGTGGTCATGAACTCAGGTAATCTAAAAGAGCAAAAAGCACTGATAGGACTGGAGATGTTTGGTGCACTGGCTGCTTTTCCTGAGGATTTGGGTTTGATTTCTAGCATACATGTTAGGTCACAACCACCTATCTGGTAGTGACCTCCGACGGAGATCACTACAGCCTCCATAAGCACTAGAGATGGATGCAAGTGGTACGCAGACAAACATGAAGGCAAACCACTCTCCCAAATTAAGTAGTAGTTTTTAAGAGAGGTTCTCCTAACTGCTGAGCCAGCACTCTAGCCCGTGCTGATAACTGTCTTTCTCAGTCTAGCCTATTTCACGTAACATGGTCGTTTCCAATTCTATCCATCTTGTAAAGGACATTATCTCATTCTTATTCATAGATGAATAAAACTCAGTCATGCTAGCACACATCAGTGGTCACCTAGGCTGATGCCACCAGCCACCTGTTACCATTAGTGCTGTAATGAACATGGGTGTGGACGTGTTTCTGGTAAGTTAGGTCCTTTGAGTATAAATGGATTGTATGGATATTCTATTTTTCATTTCTTGAGTAACATCCATAGTGATTTGCACTGTAGTTACCCTCAACCCTCATTTGCATTCCTGCCAGCAACACAAGCTCCCAGGAAGTTGCAAAAAAACAATAGTGTTGTCAACACCATTCTCCAATGGAAATCTCTACTGTAGAGATGGCATCCATTCACCACACAGCTTCCTTCCCCGTGCTAACAGCAACTTCTGTAGGCAGCTGACACCTGCTTTGTTTAGTTCCTTGCTGCCTTATCCTTTTATTTGGACATTTTCTATCCCGTTCTTTGACAACACCTTCCAAGACAACATTGATATTTTAAGCATAAGAGTTAATTTTTTTTTTGTGTGTGTGTGTATCCATACACAGGGCAAACACATCAAAATTCATTTTATTCTTAAAATAGTACATTGAAATGTCATCAGAGAGGTGTTTATTTTCTAGGTGAGTGGAGAAAATGGCCTGAATCTGAGAGGGAAGGAGTAGGGACCAGGGAGAGATTGGAGGGGTCACAGAGAGAGCAATGGTGTGAATACAATTTTCAAAAAATTAAACTAAAACACCGAAGAGGCATGGGAAAATATTTCTGTTGTTAATGTGTTTGCTATGCAAGCATAGGGCATGAGTTTGATCCTCAGAACCCATGTAAATAACCAGACAGGGAAATGCACATACAGAACCAGACATGGTAATACACTTAGAGAACCAGACAGGGAAGTGTACATAGAGAACCAGACACAGGAACATGGAGAACCAGACATGGTAATGCACATTTATTTATTTATTTATTTATTTATTTATTTATTTATTTATTCATTCATTCATTCA
The DNA here is from genome assembly GCA_019843855.1 of Hylomyscus alleni. Classification (NCBI taxonomy): domain Eukaryota; kingdom Metazoa; phylum Chordata; class Mammalia; order Rodentia; family Muridae; genus Hylomyscus; species Hylomyscus alleni. Next base: position 2,747 of record JADRCC010223439.1, read on the forward strand.
TTCATTCATTCATTCATTCACTTTATATCTCATTTGCTGCCATCCCCCTTCTCCTAGTTTTACCCTCACATATCACTTCCTCATTAACCCTCCCCTTCTCCTCAGAGAAGGGGAAGTCCCTTTGGGTACCACCCTGCCCTGGTTATGCATGTTTTAAATCACAGTACTGGGGAAGTGGAGATCGTAGGGTCTCCTCTGATCACTGGCCAGCATCGCTAGCTTCATCAGTGAGGTCCAGGTTCAGTGAGAGACCTTGTCTCAGAACAAGATGGAATAACTCCCAAGGTTTGGCTCTGGACTTCACAAACATGCATACACATGTGTGTTGCACAGACACGCACACACACACATACACACACACACACACACACACACACACACACAAACATGTAAACATGTCAACATGCCCACACATGTACAGACAAACACAAAATAATAATAAAATGAAACAGAGGATAGTCTACCTCGACTTTCTGTCAGGAGCTGCTGGGATGCTTCGTGGTTTTGTGTTTTCCTTGCAATGTGACTCTACTCTTCCTCACAGGTTCTAGAACGGCTGCCATGACAGTAATGGGAATTATCCCCACTGCAGATGGATAGCTCTATGTTCTCTCCTTACTCCTTGGTGCTCTGATACTGTTAGTTTCCAAGGCTCTGGGTGCTTAGTGGAGCATTTTGCATAAGACACACTTTATCTTTTATCTCTCAAGCAATGCCATTAATAGAAGCTATAGGAAGCCATCGAGGAGGCAGATAAAATTACCCAGCAGCAGAGAGGTTGCTGCTCTCATTTATCTCGGCAGAATTCAGAAAGTGAGTGACAAGATTAGGGCTCAGGGACCCAAGTGACAGGGGTGCTGCCTGGGATAGTGAAATCCAAGACTCTTTTTTTCTTTGTCAGGGGAAGGTGGTCAAGAGGGGAGTAGGGATGGGGAAGTAGAGGAGAGTCAAGGAGAACTCAGTTCCCAAGATCCCTTCCTGAGGCCAAAACATCTAAGAAATAGACTGTTCCCTGCTGCTTTAATTATTTCCCTTCCTAAATGTGGTGACCTTACCATTCTGTACTAATTATGGAACTCTGTTGATAGAGCCATGTTTTAGACAGTGAACCCAAACGATCCGTTTATTCCCTAGGTTTCTTCCTTACCTTAGGAAGATTTGAGCAGTAGTCAGAAACCTCCTGTGTTTTGAAAGAAAAGATATGGTTATTAGGACTACATGATTTTATCATTTAAGATTCTATGCAACATATTTCTAGACACTTGAAGAGGAATGTTCAAGTGAATATGTAGGTACTTAGAAACACATTTTTACATTAAAAATTAATCAGACACACCATTTTCACCATGTAAATCATCTTTAATATAAAATATGTAAGTTAAAAGATTAGAGAACTTCAAATGAACGTCTTGTTCAATGAAATAATTTTTCTAAGTAAATTCTATACAATTTTCATATGTAATTGGATAGGGATTTTTTTCCTTTTTAAATCTCCATTTGAGATTGGCACAAACTCTTTTATTTTGGTTAAGTGAGGGCTGATTAGGGTTTCACTATGTAGCCCAGGACGGCCTCTAATGCATGCTCTTCTTGTCTCTCTGTTCTGAATGCTGCCACTGTCGCTGCTGGTTACCACACTGTGCTGTTTAATTATTGTCACTTGACACACATCTGGAAGGAGGAACTCTTACTGAGAAAATATCCCTATCAGATTGGCTAGTAGGCAAGTCTGTGATGCATTTTCTTGATTAATGATTGATTTGGGAGGGCACAGGTCACTATGGGTGATGCCACCCCAGGCAGATGGTCCTGGGCTGTATAAAACATACGCTGAGGAAGCTTTGAGGACCAAGCCAGCAGGCTGCAGTGATCCTCTGTGGATGCGGCTTCAGTTCCTGCCTTCAGTTCCTGCCTTCAGTTCCTGCCTTGAGCTCCTGCCCTACTCTCCGTCATAATGAACTTTAAGCTGTAAGATGAACTAAACACTCTCCTCCCCAGACTGCTTTTGCTCATGATCTTTACCACAGTGATAGGAGGCAAACTAGGACACATACTGTAATTAATGGTTTGTATATGCACCGCCCAAGGAGTGACTCTATTAAGAGGTGTGGCCTTGTTGGAGTGGGTGTATCACAGTGGGGATAGACTTAAATATCCTCAACCTAGCTACTTGTGTGTTTTTCACTAGCAACCTTCAGATGAAGATGTAGAACGCTGTCTGCACTATGCCTGCCTAGATACTGCCATATTCCCACCTTGATGGCACTGAACTGATCCTCTGAACATTGTCCTTTATAAGATTTATCTTGGTCATGGTGTCTGTTCACAACAGTAAAACCCTAGCTAAGACACATACCCTCATGTGTAGACTTGTTTTCTAGCACCTGGTTATCATAGCAACAGCACCATCTTTCCTCTATTCAGTCATCTCTTAAATTATTAAGTTTTTCTATAGCATTTAAAAAATTTAAATGTAAAGTACTTCAGCCTGTTTTTGAGTGTGCATGTCTATATGTCTGTCATTTATCTATTCTTATATAACTGTCTGTCTACATATCTATCATCTTTATCTCTATTTTATGTCTATCTACTTAGGTATTAGCTATATCTATCTTCTACTAACTATTCATGTATGTTTGTATGTGTGTATGTATATCTACCTATCTGTCTGTCTGTCTATCTATCTATCTATCTATCTATCTATCTATCTATCTATAATTTGTCAATCTATATCCAAATTTATATCCTAAACTTTTGCATGGCCACTATGCTTTAAGACCTGGATCAAGGGGTTGGGGATTTAGCTCAGTGGAAAAGAAAAAGACCTGGATCAAAAGTATGTGTCATCCCATATCAAGATCCTGGTCAGAAGCTAGTATCTTCCAACCTCAAGATCTGGATCACAAGTTTGCCTTCCATTTCTGGACTTCAGTTCATTCTAGATGTAGTCAAGTTGACCACCATTAATAGCTATCACAGAACACTATACCATTTTGCAAATTAGTTTTTAAATTTTTCTAATTATTAAAAATGTCTTTTTTCTGGGGGTAACACATTATTAGATTTTCTTTTAACATTTTCTTCGTGTGTGTGTGTGTGTGTGTGTGTGTGTGTGTGTTATTGTTTGTGAATGTGCATGGTCTTGCTTATGGGCACTGGTTCAAGTGTGCCACAGTGTAAGACCAGAAGACCACCACCTTTGGTTGTCAATTCTTACCTGTCTAAACCTTGTGTGTGACAGGGTCTCTCTATGGCTGTGTACACCAGGGTAGCTGCCACTAAGCTTCCTCAGTTGTCCTGTCTCTGTGTCATGTGTCTGTGTTCAGTTGTCCTGTCTCTGTGTCGTGTGTCTCAGCAGGAGTTTATGAGAGTACAGATACATTTGCTAGAGCTTTTTCCTGGGTTCTAAACATCCGAACTCAGGATTTCAGGCTTATGTGGTGAGTACTTTACCCCACTGCCAACTCCCTAGCTCCAAATTTTCTTTTATATTGTGCCTTTACTCTGCTTAATTTTCTTGCTGAAAACACATTTTGTATTGAAGAGAAAAAAGGACACTAATCGTTGCAATGAATAGGACTGCAGGGTAGACTTCTGCTTGTTTATTCAGCAGACATCCATCTGTCTAGTTCTTTAGAAGAGAATTTTAAACCTACTAGGTCTATGGCTCTTGGAAAAAGATACCTTACCTGGCCCATCTCTGGACTAGGGACCTTTCAGAAAAGCACCAGGTCAAAAGGTGCCTGTTTTATATCAGTCAACAAATGCCCACTGACAACTGCCATGTCAGGAAGGTGTGAAAGGTGTGACATGGCAAAGGGGCTGTTTATTTTCTATTCCATGCTGACTTTCCAATTTACACCAATTCTAAGAAGTACACCCTCTTCCTTTTTACCTTTTTTGTTGTTGTGCCTGTGGTATGTGCATGTGTGCACTCACATATGGGCATATGTCCATGTATGCACACATGGACAACACAGGTTGCTGTTTGGTGTCTTCTCTGTTGTTCCTCTTTTTCTTCTCAAGGGAATCTTAGCACTTGCATTGAAAATGCATAGGAACATTACCTATACCCAACCCCAGTATTAGCCATGCCTAACCATGCTTAGCACTCATAGACAGGATGGGATATGTTGAGCATGGTAAGGTCATGGAATCCACTCTTCTTGGCAGGGTCTGCTTAATGAAGCCATGAAAATGGTGAATATAGTTTTCTCACCCAAGCGAGCTCTCCTTTGTAGCCCCTGCTGCATGCATTCATGTTGCAGTGAGCTCCATGTGTTTCTTTAGCATCCATAGAAAAATTTAGCTATAAGTATAACAGAAAAATTACTTGCAACCTTCCATATCAACAGACTAATTCACACAGTTAATTCTATCTGACCTTAAGTCTGTGACCCTTCTCACATGAGGGACCAGGGCAATGCAATAATTTGCAGATAAAGTAGACAATTGAGCATTCAAAATGCTCATCACTGGCTTGATCTTGGACAGGCCTCATGCAAACAAGCACGGCTGCTGTGAGTTCACGAGGTCACAGATTCAACATGTCCAGAAGAAACTGGTTCCCAGCATGAAGCCCCACCCCTAGTTGAGCAGCTCTTGACAGCTGATGGCTGCTAGGGGAGGAAGAGTGAGTATTCATCAGGAATGGGACCTCTTCCTGCCCATGTTCTAGGGGATGATCCTACACCCATGCACATACAGCAGCACTAAGTGGACTCGGGGTTAAGAAAAAGGACAGGAATTGGGAGGGGCTTGTGGTTGGGACCTCTGGCAGGAGTTATGGGAAAAAATGGGGCAGGTGGATATAATCAAACTTCATCATGTATACATGTACGAAATCCTGAAAGAACAAAGAAAATTATATTTAATATAATCAAATATAGATTGCTGAATGTCCCCATAAATTCCAATGTCCCTACTGCCTACTTCTTCTCAAACTCCACCCATGTCCCCCCAGAGATCTTCCAACTATCACAAAACCTGAGCGTGGGCTCTTTGACTTCCAGGAAGCAGGGAACATGCTATAGTTGGTCACTGGAGATTGAGTTATCCTCTTACCTGGAAGTGAGGTGTTCTAAGCTTGACACCTCAGACTTTTATAGCCAGGGGCAATGTTTGATCTGCTGGACACTTGGCGGCACTGGCAGGACTCCCAGGTCGCCCATGTCCATCTCATTAGCTCTTCTTGGCCTGTCCTTGCATAAGCATCATTGCTGACTCTGGCAAGAGCTTGCATTCCTGTCCCTGTGAGGTTGTGGTTTGTTGTTGCTGTTCTTATTTTGTTTTAAATGACTGTATTTTCTTTCTCCAAACAGGAATTTTACAGTTAGAATTTCACAAAGGCTTAATAATTATTTGTTCTTTAAAGACTTAGTGGTTCTTCTCCTCTCTTTGGGAAGAAGAAAGGTTAAGTGAGTAACAGCCCAGTGTGGACTGGGATGACTGGAACCACAGTCTCCTCTCAGGGCTGTCTTGGTTTCTGTTGTCTTTCAGGAAGCTGTGTGTTCTGACTCCACAGTTGAGAAACTCAGTTAAATTAATGTAAGGATGCAGTGTGACCATCATTCCTCATGTGCCACAGTGTGCGATTGGACACCAGTCAGCAGCTTGTAGAAGCCAGTTCTCTCTTTCTGTTGTGTGGGTCCTAGGGACTGGACTCAGATCAGCTTGGTCGCAAGTGCACTTTCTTTCTTTCTTTCTTTCTTTCTTTCTTTCTTTCTTTCTTTCTTTCTTTCTTTCTTCCTTCCTTCCTTCCTTCCTTCCTTCCTTCCTTTCTTTCTTCCTATTGGATATTTTATTTATTTACATTTCAAATGCTATCCCTTTCCCCGATACCCCAAGAAACCCCCTATCCCATCCCCCTTCCTCCTGCTTTTATGAGGGAGTATTCCCACTCACCCACCCACTCCTGTCTCCCTGCCCTCACATTCCGTACACTGGGGCATTGGGCCTTCATGGTGCTAAGGGCCTCTTCTCCCATTGGTGCCCGACAAGGTCATCCTCTGCTACATATGTGGCTGGAACCATGGGTCCCTCCAAGTATACTCCTTGGTTGGTGGTTTAGACCCTGGGAACTCTGGTTGGTTGATATTGTTGTTATGATATTGTCATGCGGTTGCAAACCTGTTCAGCACTTTCAGTCCTTTCTCTAACTTTCAAGATCCATTGGGGATCTTGCCAATTCAATGACTGGCTGTGAACATCTACCTCTGTATATGTCAGGCTCTGGTAGAGCCTCTCAGGAGACAGCTGTATCAAGCTTCTGTGAGCATGCACTTCGTGGCATCTACACTAGTGTCTGCATTTGGTGTCTGTATATGGGATGGACCTCTAGGTGGGGCAGTCTCTGGATTATCTTTCCTTCAGTCTCTGCTCCACTAGACAAGGCTGTCCACTCTTTCCCTGCCTATTCAATATAGTACTCAAATCCTAGCCAGAGCAACTAGACAATAAAAGGAGGTTAAAGAGATACAAATTGGAAAGGAAGAAGTCAAACTATCTCTATTTGCAGATGATATGATAGTATACTTAAATGATCCCAAAAATCCCACCACACAACTTCTAAACCTAATAAACAACTTCAGCAAAGTGGCTAGATATAAAATTAACTCAAACAAATCAGTAGCCTTCCTCTACTCAAAGGATAAACAGGCTGAGAAAGAAATTAGGGAAATGACACCCTTCACAATAGTCACAAATAGTATAACATACCTTGGTGTGACTCTAACCAAGCAAATGAAAGATCTGTATGACCAGAATTTTAAGTCTCTGAAGAAAAAAAATCGAACAAAATCTCAGAAGATGGAAAGATCTCCGATGCTCATGGAATGGCAGGATTAATGTAGTAAAAATGGTCATCTTGCTGAAAGCAACCTACAGATTCAATGCAATCCCTATCAAAATTCCAACTCAATTCTTCATAGAGTTAGAAAGAGCAAGTGCCTTTTTTTAACCCAGTCATCTTGCTGGCTTCAGTCCTTTGGCTTTCACATGGAAAATGATGTACCTGGTTCCCAGACACCTGCTGACACTGAAGGTCAAAGGGGGCTCAACTGTGGTGTGAAGGTTTCAGAGGTCTGAAACCATCTGCAGTATGAGGAGCAGGGGTCTGGGCACTGAGCATGCTCAGCAGCTGTGCTGCGCATGCTCGGCAGGTGGAAAGCTTTGGCATTGTCCAGAAATGGTTTCTTCTACAAGTGACAGAAAATAGGAATCACAGTGATGTGAGTGTGACTGATATGACTTCAAGGCTCCATGCTGCACCCTTTCCTGTTTGTTAGGTAAGAATAAGTGTTGGGAACCCAGCTCAGTCTCATCTCACCTGCCGGAATGTACCTTGCACGTAAGCGGAGAACTGACCAAACAGATGATGTTTGCTCTCTCAAAGGAATACAATTCAACTATTAAGAATGGAAAAAGGCCTCTTGGGCAAATGGCTCAATGTGCAAAATACTTGTCTTGTGAGCTTCACCCAAGTTCAATTTGTGTACACAAGTTAAAAAGCCAGGTATGATAGTGCATTCTTAAAATTTCAGTGCTGGAAAGGTGAGGCAGGGAGATCCCTTTGGCTCACTGGCCAGATAGCCTTGCAGAACTGGTGAGCTTCAGCCCAGTGAAAAATGATCTCAAAAAGTAAGGTGCATGGGACGTGAGAAATTACATTGGAGTGTGACTTCTTCCTGTCTCCATTTGTGTGAACCTGTGTATGCATATACAAAAGAAGGACAAAAAAGTAATAATTCTTGGGTGTCAACTTTACTACATCTGGAATTAACTAAAACCCAAGCTACTGGACACACAAGCAAGGGTTGTTTTTTTTTTGTTTTTGTTTTTGGTTTTTTGTTTTTGTTTTTGTTTTTTTGTTTTTTTTGAGACAGGGTTTCTCTGTGTAGCTCTGGAACACACTCTGTAGACCAGGCTAGCCTCAAACTCAGAAATCTTCCTGCCTTTGCCTCCCAAGAGCTGGGATTAAAGATGTGCGCCACTACTGCCCAGTGGATTTTTTTTCTTAAATCATCTGAAGTGGGAAAATCCATTTTTAATCTGAATCTTTTGAGGTGGAAAGATTTACCTTTAATCCAGATTTTTGAGGTGGGAAGATCTATCTTCAATCTGGTCCACACCTTCTGCTAGAAGCCTATATAAGGACATTGCAGTAGGACACTTGCTGTCTGTGCCTCCTTGCTATCACTGTCACTAGCAAGTCCATTCCTTCAGTGGCATTGGAGCCTACTTCCTTGGGATGCTGGCACATACTGAAGATCAGCTGAAACACCCAGCCTTGTGGACTGAATGACTATTCAATTCTTGGACTCTTCATTGTTAAATGGCCTGTAAGCCCCCTCTCTCTCACTCTCTCTGTGTTCCTTTCTCTCTCTTCCTCTCTCTTCACTTTCTGTGTGTCTGTGTCCCTCTCTCTATGAATATACACATACATTCATTCACACACACATATATATATATCCATCTATAGTTTATCCTGCTTGCAGAGGAGTGTCCTGGGACCAGAGCTTTGCATAGTCTTCATTAGAGAGACCAGAGAGGCTTCACCCAGCAACTGATGGGAGCAGATGCAGAGCCCCACAGCCAAACATTAGGTAGAGCTCAAGTCCTGCAGAGGAGGGGGAGGAAGGACAAGAGAAAGCAGAGGAGTCATGAACTCATGAACTCAACTGACTGGAACTCATGGAGGCTTGAAGAGATCAGGGAGCATATAGAGGTCTGATGTCCATCCTCTGCATATGTGTTATGGTTGAGTAGCTTGGGGTTCATGTATGATTCCTACCAGTGGGAGCAGAGGTCATCTCTGACTCTCTTGACTGCTTGTGGGATCCTGTTTCTCCTACTGGGTTGCCTTGTCCAGCCATGATGTGATGGTATGTGCCTGGTCTTATTGTATCTTATTATGCCTGTTTGGTTGGTGTCCCTGGAAGGCCTGCTCTTATCTGAGGGGAAGTGGGAGGAGGGTGGATCTAGGGGAGGTTGGGGTGGGGGGTGAGGTGGGAAGGGAGAGGAAGCTGTAATTGGGTTGTAGTATATGAGAGATGAATACGATTTTTTTTAAAAAAAAATGACTAAAAAAAAAAAGAAAAGAAGAAAGAAAGAAAATTGGTAGAAAAAAAGCCAAACATAAAGAAGTTTGGCCTATTAATGGGGCAATTGAAGAGCTACACACTTAGAATAATGAATCAGGCTGGAAATGTCCTTTATATAGTGAAATATGCTAATTTCAAGTTCAGGGCTGTGGTCAGCTGGAATGCTCCCTGTCTTGACCTTGCACCTTTTAAAACCGTACATACGTCTTCTGGGCTTAAAAAGCCTCTCACATGGTGTAAACCCCAAGTCTCCTCACTAATTTAATTCCTGTTTCTTGCTGGATATATTTGCATTGAGGGACTGCAACTTTACACAGTAGCTTTTCACTTTGTTATAAGTATGTTTTGTTGTTTGGCTGCTTGGTTGGTTTTTATAGGGCAAGGAGGGAAAGGAGAGCGACTTAATATGTTCAGGCAGGAATGGGCAGAGATTCCATCTAGGTACTTTTGTGGACCATTTGCCTTGAATGTGTCCTCTTGGGAGCCTCTGGTTGCTATGGCAGGTTTGGGGATCTTCTACTCCGATTTTGGCAGCACTGACCCTGCCTTGTCAGACTCCTCCAAGGTAGCCATTTCTGCTGCCTCCAAGAACAGCTTTGGGTCTCTGACTCCTTCAACATCTGTTGGGAATGAGCCCTTGGCTCTCTGTGTTGATAAGTTGCACAGGCTATGTTAATGGCATGTGCCCTTATTTAAACTATTTAAGTCATTGTTCTGAGATTTTAGATTAACTTGATAAAGAGAAATAAGATTACACTAAGTGGTTTTCTGCTGAAAAACAAGAACAGGGACCTCTCTTGGTCCAGTAACTACCAGATTGGGTTTTTCTTTTCTTCACACTTTGCCCATAAAGCTCTCCATATGTTTTCTCTCTAAGCCTAGCCCCCTTACCTTGATATCATTGATGAAGTAAGGTGAGTGATTTTTGTTCAGGGAAAGTGGAGGTCATGGTGTGCCCTGTTTATTTAAAGATGCTTAACAGTATCCCCTTCACTTACCCACTAAATGCTAATTCAATCCACTCTCTTCTTCCTAGACACTGTCTCTAGACATTTGAAAGCATTTTTATGAGTGTAGAGAATGACTGTTTTGAGCCACTATCCCAGGCATTTCAGATTTTTAGCACATCTCCTCATGGTTGCTTCTTATACCCCAGCTACATGAGCTCTCTCTCTTGCTGACAAAGCCCAAGCTCCTTGACACCAGCAGTCTGCAGACCTCTCTATCTGCCTCATATCCCTGTTGTTTACCACCAGCTCCCAGATTGCATTTTTCAATATATCTTTAATATGATAACATGCCTGAGGTATCACCAAGGGAGTCTGCATCCTTCCCTGGATCTATCTCACTGACTAGGAAATATCTCCATGTCTTATCTTTGCACATCTCATGAGACCAGCAGTTGTAAACAGACCACTGCGAGCTTTTCTCTCTTCTCTATCCATAAAGATAACTGCTTCCTCCCCAGTGCCTTGTTTTCTTCCTGTGGCTAGAGTGAACTTATTTTTTCTCCTCTTGAATTGTTTCAGCATGCTTTATCATGCTTTGTCACTCTCTCCATTGTGAACTGTTGATCCTGAGAGATGATTGTTTAGCCATGTCTCATTCTTCAGGTACACAGATCTTGGAAAGCACATGCTTTCTCTCATATAATGCAGCTGATTTCTTTTGTGTGCTCATGTGTGAATGTGTGTGTTCCTCTGTGCATTGCTGGTACTCCTGTGTGTATATTCTAGAAGCCAGAGGACAACTTTGAATATTATTTCTCTGGCGTCATCTCCTACTTTATTTTCAGGCAAGATCAATCTTTGGCCTGGAATTCAACAAGTATGTTATTGTACTGGCTGGTTTTGTATACCAACTTGACACAGACTGGAGTTATCACAGAGAAGGAAGCTTCAGTTGGGGAAGTGCCTCCATGAGATCCAGCTGTGGGGCATTTTCTCAATTAGTAATCAAGGGGGTAGGGCCCCTTGTGGGTGGTGCCATCCCTGGGCTGAAAGTCTTGAGTTCTATAAGAGAGCAGGCTGAGCAAGCCAGGGGAAGCAAGCCAGTAAGAAACATCCCTCAAAGGCCTCTGCATCAGCTCCTGCTTCCTGACCTGCTTGAGTTCCAGTCCTGACTTCCTTTGGTGATAAACAGCAATGTGGAAGTAAGCTGAATAAACCCTTTCCTCCCCAACTTGCTTCTTGGTCATGATGTTTGTGCAGGAATAGAAACACTGACTAAGACAAATTGGTACCAGGAGTGGGGTATTCCTGTGACAACCTGACCATGTTTTGGGGAGGACTGTGGAAGGACTTTGGAACTTTGAGCTGGAAGAGCAACTGGTTGTTAAGAACTCTGTGGGATGTTCTGTAGGAGCTTGGAAGATCATGTTGAGAACAGTGCAGAAGATGGAGGCCTGGCTTGTGAAATTTCAGAGGGAAGATTAAAGACTCTTATCAGGGCCATGTTATTTTGATTGTGAAGATTCTGTGGTTCTGGTTAGCTGGGGATGAAGAATCAGCTGTGATTAACAAGATGCCAGAACTACTAAAGTGAAAACTTTGCATTACTGGGACTATTGATGCTGTTTAGCTGGAGCTAAGAAATTACTGGTGATTAAGAAGAGACCAGCATCACTGAGGTGACATCTTCTGGGAAGTATTTTCTGAGAGCACAAAGAGACTGTGTTCCAGAGATAGCCAAGGTTGTACCTTGTGCTACAGCAGGACTTGGTAATGTGTAAGAGTCACCCAGGTCGTACTGGTTTTGAAGGCATACAAGGGTCATGAAGAGCAACTGAGCTTCAGCACAGTGAGAGGCCATGGAAGGCCATTGGTAAAGGGGCAGCCTCAGTTTGCAATTGATGACCCAGGACTGAAGGGGTCATGCAAAGGAATTGAGGCTTGGCACAATGAGGACAGTCTATGTGAGGCTATTGGTGGAGCCCAGTTACAGCGAAAGACAGCAGTGTTTTGGGAATGCCAGTACCATGCAATGACCACCAAGAACAGCAGCAGCAGTGGGGTACAGGCATCTGAAGCCTAGAAGACAAGATGTGTGCTACAAAGGGCAAAGCTCAAGAAGTGACCAAAGCCCTTAGAGGAGCCCAGAAGATTGTGAGTTGGATCCCAGACATTGGTTTTTGCTTTTGTGACTGTGCCCTGATATTTTTCCCTCTTGAAGGAAGAAAGTATTTTAGTGGAGCCCACAGTTAAGAGACCTTGAATTTTAAAAGATGTTGGAAATTTTAAATTGATTGAACTTTTAATATGTAAAGACTGTGGGACTTTAGATCTTGGGGATGAATAAGAAAGTAAGGGTGGAGGCTTAATAGTGATGTGTTTGTGTGTCAAGTTGACAGGGGTACTGGCTGGTTTTGTGTGTCAACTTGACACAGGCTGGAGTTATCACAGAGAAGGGAGCTTCAGTTGGGGAAATGCCTCCATGAGATCCAGCTGTGGGGCTTTTTCTCAATTAGTGATCAAGGGGGTAGGCCCCTTGTGGGTGGTGCCATCCCTGGGCTGGAAGCTTTGAGTTCTATAAGAGAGCAGGCTGAGCAGCCAGGGGAAGCAAGTCAGTAAGAAACATCCCTCCATGGCCTCTGCATCAGCTCCTGCTTCCTGACCTGCTTGAGTTCTAGTCCTGACTTCCTCTGGTGATCAACAGCAATGTGGAAGTAAGCTGAATAAACCCTTTCCTCCCCAACTTGCTTCTTGGTCATGTTTGTGCAGGAATAGAAACCCTGACTAAGACAGTTATGCTGGCTGGGCCATGAATCACAGGAATCTACCAGTCTCTGAATCCCAGCAAATAGTTATATAAGCACATGCCAGCACACATAGTTTTTTCCTTGAATACTTCTGAGGATCAAATTTGGTCTTGCTGCTGATAAGACTGTAATTTTATTTGCTGATCCATCTTCCTCATTCCTCGCCTGTGTTCGTGCTTGTGGAAAATGCCGCTTGAATACCCCAGTGGTGTGTTGAGTATTTTATTGTCTAGATTGAATTAACTCATCCATGATATCTTGATTGGGACTGAGAAATCTATAAAGACAATTCTCACATATTAACTCTCAACACTGAATGTGAGTACTGGTGGTGATACATACCCAACATATTTTGCATTTAGATGCTGAGGCAGGAGGATTTATTAGGACTGCAACAAATTTGAGGCTGACTAGAGCTATGTATTTAGACCCCTTTTTTTTTCAACACACAACTCTTACAGATGGTAGGCATCGACTGGTAGAGATGGTTTTCTTTGTGTCCCTTATAGATTCTCTATCAATCAGTCTATCTATCTGTCTATTTATCTATCCATCTATCTATCTATCTGTCTGCCTGTCTGTCTATTTATCTCATGTGTGTGTGTGTGTGTGTGTGTGTG
>JADRCC010223447.1:0-13606 GCA_019843855.1 Hylomyscus alleni
TGGTTGAGGGGTGAGTAGGGTATGGCTTATTCCTTCAATATTGCCCCTGTCCATAGCTATAAAGTTTTACCTGAGTTCTAAGTACAGTAAAAAAGAATGGGAAAAGAAGTAAAGATAACAAAAGAAGACAACAATAAATACAAGGAAAAAGGATAGAGCTGAAGAAAAGCCTGAGGCATGGGTAGGGCAGGGTTGGGGAGTAGGCTACAGGCCTTACAGTGGAGTCTGCTCTCCTGTCTACTCAAATGGTATCAAATAGAAGAGGACCTAGGTGAAGTTTTCTCCACCTGGCTTTGACTCATACTCACCAAGCCCACATACACTTATTCGCTAGCCAATTATCCTTGCACATCCAGTCCATTTGAAAATCCATCATTTAATAACATAGCCATGTGCACTCAGTTACACAGCCCCTTCCTCCTCCAGTTCCTATCCACTCCCCAAGGGGACAAACTCTAAGCTACTTCTGCCACTCTCTCACACTACAAATTCTTCCTATTTTTCTAAGACTAAAACATCCCAGGAATGTTCTGGTGGATAAAAGCTCACCTTTCCATCCTTCCTGCCGACCTGGCTTCCCACTCACCTCCTACATCAATTCTGTGGACTCACTGCTCACCTGCCCACCCTGAAGCTCTTGATGCCTTTCCAGCCAAGTGGGCAGAAGGACCTCCCCCAACCTTCCCCTTCCATCATTTCTCTGCTTAGTGTTCCTCTGCCTCACATCTTCCCATAATTCTCTCATATCTTATACAGATTAATGCTCCAACAATTTTCACTTTTGGAGAATCCTGCCCAAACAAATCAAAGATACTCTTCCATTCCCTGCCATTCATTTCCGTCACCTTATCCTGCTTCACTTTCTTCTGTAAACTTTACACAATATTCTTTGTGTGTTTGTTATACTCTGATTCTCATCTTTATTCTAGAATGTTCCATAAGCCATCTAACACAAACCTCAACACCAAGCATGAGAAGCCTTCTTTTGAATTGTCACAGTTGTCAAAAATGACACCCAAAATAATATGCATTACTGCTATTATACTTTCCCCATGGAGGGAAGGTAGGCACTTATTGTTGAAAACACCACACACTTCAGATACAAGGCCCATAGGCTCCAATCTGGGTCTGACTTGAAAGCCTTCTTCCTGAGGACTAGCCTTTATGGTACCAGAAGTCATCATGAAAACTTCCAAAGAAAGAAAGCAACCAATGGCCCTACTATAAAAACTATGAACTATACCAACGAGCATGGAATGATAACCCTAAGTCTACAGTAGTGGCACACATTGGACTGTCCTTTTTCCATTTTTTTTATTGGTTATTTTATTTATTTGCATTTCAAATGTTATCCCTCTTCCAAGTTTCTCCTCCACAAACCGTTATCCCCTCCTGCCTCTCCCTGCCTCTATGAGGATGCTTCCCCCACCCACCCACTCCTAGAATCTCCTTTATGGTACAGGACACTTGCTACCAAACCTGACGCTCCAGGTTAAATCCCTAGAGCACACATGGTCAAAGAAAAGGAATAAGTCTCACAAGTTATCCTTTGACACTCATGTATGTGCTATGTGTGGTATGATGCACATATCCGCACACACATGCACATGCACATACACACACATACACACACACATGCTTTTTCATTTCTTTATTCCCCTTTACATGACTAGCTTATGCTCTGAAAGCAATTATTCAAAAGAAACAGACCAAAAGTCAAGCATAATCCAAAAAATTGCAGAGACAACAACAACAACAACAACAAAAAAATACCCATTATCCCTTCAACACTCCCATCCCCTGCTTACTTGTCCAAACCCTCCTCCCAGACTTGTTGACCTCTGACCTCGAGAAGATTGTTTCCCCATGTTATTTCCTTGAAAAGTGAAAACAAACAAACGAGCAAAAACAGTCTTGAGTCTGCCCAACAGATTTTGCAGTGAAAGTGGCCAATCCATTGGTTTGAAGGGAGAACAGCTGGTAAAACCGATCAGTGTTGGATATTTGCATCCCCCTACCAAGGCACACACACACTTTTTTTTCACAATCTCCCCTGGTGCTAGGAGATTGGTTTTCTGTGCTAGAATAAAGTGTGGAGAGCAGCTGCTATTTCCTGATCCAGTGCAGAGAAAAGAGGAGAGCGTGGCACAGAATTCATCTCCCAAATATCCCAACAGGTTTAACCAGGTCTGGAGTGAGGAAATCACAGCTCATGCTTCTGAAAGTTCTCTGTGCTGGGTCTAAAAGACTGTGTTTCAGAGAATCAGAATTTTCTCTCGAGATTCATTCTGTACAGTCTAGGAAGCAAGATGATGCTTCCTAGGCATAATAATCTCCTCCTGATGAGGCAAGGACAAGAATAAAATTAAATACAAGCATCAGCTCAAAGAACATAAATGTTTGTATGTTCCTAGAGACAGGAATGCCGTGTCCAAGTGCTTCCTGTGAGCTAGGTATCACGCTCTGTGCTGGACATACAACATCTCATTTAATTCTCTCACCACTGAAAGGTGTGCCCTTATTTACCCCAAATGGAGACACGGGGGTGACACAAACAGTGGGTTCTTTTTTCCAGGCTTTCTGTTTGCAAAGGACAGACCCTTGGGTTCATCCAGCTCCTCCTGCCTCCTTGATGTCCTTAACTAAATCCCCAGAGAATGACAAGTTCCCTTTGTAGAACAAGCATCCTGTGAAGGGTTTAGGCTGGATTTTCAGTAAGTGTTCCCTTTGGGATCTATAATCATCCTGAGAGAAACCTTTTGATCCTGTTATGATTGTCATTTCTTTCCTACCGCACTGCCCAGGCAAGAAGCAAGCTATTGTTATGCCCCCCACTGTCCTCACACAATTGAAGTAGCTCCCTCTCCATGACCTCAGTTCCATATTACTTTTGTTTTGTTTTATTGGTTGTATTCTCTTTCCCCACACTTCTAAGTATTCCTTTATGCCCTAAAAAGTTAGGTCACTACCCATTCACTTGCTCCAGATAGCCCACCCTTTATCGCAAGTTCCTGGCAAGAGATCAGAGAGCTATACATTTTAGTTATGTTTCTGTTGCTGTGATAAAATACCACCACCAAAAGCAGCTTAAAGAAGAAAGGGCTTCTGTTATCTTATGGGTCCAGAGGGAAAGAGTCCATGATACCAAGGCACAGCACTGGAAGCAGGAAACAAACACTTATTTGTACACCAGAAACAGAGAGACTACAGGAAGTGGAGTCAGGCTATACACCCTCAAAGTCTACATCCAGTGACAATACTTTCTCTTACTGGTCTCTACCCACAAAAGGTTCCACACCCTCCTCAAACAGTGCCACCAACTGTAGACCAAATACTTGTACTTATGTGGATTTTTTTTCTCACTCAAAACACCACACACTCCTACTCATGACCTTCTATCCTAGAATCTGTAAAGCTTTAGTCTTCTCAACACAACTGTGACCCCAAATGGGCTATAGATAGCCTAGTTTTTAAAAGCATAATTATCTTAACTGACTGTATAAAGTATGAGTGATTCCCTGTGGTTTATAGTTCCAGTGAGTGGGTATATGTGTAGAATGTTGTCATTCTCAAGACACAGAGATATGCAAACATATTCCCTTCATGTTAATCCTGTGTTACCACAATCCACAAATTTCTAATACCTATTGAAATAATTGCTTATTCTCAATTCCTTCTAAATTGACTTTAACCTATAGTATCATATTTAAGAAGCCATAGAGTGTACATCCTTTGGGTCTGACGTTCTTCTTTCAGTATATGTAGTTGAATTGTGTGTGCATTTTTTTTAGCAAGTCCAAAGTCCATTCCTTTTCATTCCACAGTACAGATTTCACATATTATTAATCTACTTTCCAGTTGAGGGGTTATGGATCAAATGGTAAATTTATGCTTAATTTTTGGAAGAAATGCCACCTTTCTAATGTCACTGTAAACTTTTGTTTCCCCAGCAGCAAAACCTGAAAGTCCTAACTATTTTACACGTTTCTCAGTTCTTCATGTCCTTAAAAATTCCAGAAAAGCATCATAATATGTCTGTAGCTCACTGACACAGAAGGACAAACTAGTTTATTCATTCACTCAAAAGCCTTAAGTTCCTAGTATTTACAGTTCTTTGTACTAGCACCTATGAAAACAGAAATAAGTAAATACAACATTCTAAGAGGATTTTCTAGGAACTAAGATTAGGCAAACAGAAAATGATTCATCAAAATAACCATACAAATGGCTACAAGAATTGGGTGTGATAAATTCTTTGTTAGCTAAATGTTAGAGGTGACATGGTGGAAGAAGTATTGTAAAGTTAGGTATTTGACCTGATGGATGCTATTTTTAAAAACTAGAAATGCAATAATCTAGGTAAAGATTTGGCAAAATTAAAGCTGAATAATCCAGAGCTAAAATCATACTTATTGATAAAACACTTCCCCCTTAAGATCAAGATAAAGATATCTGCCCTGTTCCTCTTACGTTTATTCAGTATTACACTGGAAGTATGGACCACAGAAAAAAGCAAGAATAAGATAACCCATATGCACTGGGAAGTAAGAAATAAAATTGTATTTGCATATGACATGGTCTCAAATGGAAAAATCCTAAGGAACTCATGAAGGCTTTCAGCAAGAGGGTACAATAGGAGCAATACAAAAATCTTAATTGTAATTTTATATACCATGAAAAAGCAGTGCAGAAATGAAATTGAAATAAATAAAAGAATTATGTTTGTATGATGTCAAACGAATAAAAACTTACAAATAAATTCAACCAAAAATGTACAAAACGTACATATAATAATTTCCTCCATCTTGGAGGGGAACTGCTTAAGATGGGCTGTTTGGAGGGAGAGGAAATCGTAGGATGCTCTAAGGCAGTGGTCCTCAGCCTTCCTCATGCTGACACCCTTTAGTACAGTTCCTTATGTTGTGGTTGACTCCCAACCATAAAGTTATCCTCATATCTACTTCATAACTAAAATTTTGCTACTGTTGTGAATCATAATGTAAATATCTGATATGCAGGATATCCGATCTGAGACCACTGTGAAAGGGTCTGTTGATCCCCAAAGGGGTTGGGACTCACAGGTAGAGAACCACTATTCTAAGGCAATGTGAAATATAGTAGGGGCATTTCTTAAGACAGGAAATAAACAATTCAAAACAGCTTAAGGAAGTCCCTAAAACTGATGAGATTTATTGGGATATACACCTAAAAATCCATAAACAATGAAGACTCTGAGATTCACTCTCAGATAAGCCCAGATACCTGGAAGAAGCAGAGAGCAGCCGAACTACCCCAAAGAAACAAAGACCAGAAGAGGTGCCAGTAAGAGTCTCAGAGCAACTGAGCCACCTGGAAAGGACACTTTCTAACCTGCTGAACTGACTGCCAGCTGCGCAGTGTTCTCCAGGTTCCCAGCTTGCATGAACTATCACCCATGCAGGGGTGAACTTCAATGATGCAGTTCTCTTTGAGTCATTTCTGCTCCTACAGGTAACACCTTGCCCATATTCCTGTTGGTAACCACTATATAACTCATTAGTTCATCAAGTTGGACTTTGATAGCATCTGTACTTTGTTCTGTCATTCATTCCTTACCTGAATAGGTGTTTGTCCTTGTCATCCCAGAAAAGCACTGCCAGATGGCACATGTACACTACCATAAGCCACAAGCTATTATTGAAAGGAATGAAAAATATTGAAATAAGTAGAAAGATGCTATTGATGGATTCTAAAAGTTAGTGTTATTAAGATGGCAATATCACCTGAACATCTCTATGGGTACAAGGCAAATTCTATTGCCACCCTCCTGACTTCTGTGCAAAAATAAGCAAAAGGGATCTTAAAATTCATCTGATTTGAAGGGAGCTCAGTTTCCAACAGATTTCCTAAAATAATGATATTGGATGAGTCAACCTTCCAAAATCAGAAACAAACTCCACATCTCCAGCAGCAAAGATGTCACAATCCTGGTTAAAGGAAGCGTGTACAGCTGAGTAAAATTCAAAGTCTAGAAATACAACTTCAAATTGTTTACAGATGAGCAGACCAGGAAAAGCCAATGAAGAAAGAGCATCTTTATCAGCAAATGGTGCACATATAACTAGATGTCAATCAAAAGAAAAAATGGATTCCTACCTTATACTATGAACAAAATTTAAACAAAATAGATAAATAACCACAAATAGGAAAACTATTAAGCTTTTAAAGAGAACACAGGAGCAATTCCCATGAAGTTGACCAGTGCTTTCTTACATATGACATCAAAAGTACCAGCAAATTGAGAAAAAAATGTAGACAAATTAGAATACCAAAACTAAGATATTTTACTCTTTAAATTATACCATAAAGGGAATGAAAAGAAAACCCACAAAATTGGAGAGGTTTTTGTAAGCACCTGATAGGGGATTTATACCCAGAATACATAAAGCATATTTTTAACTTCTCTAGATACAGTCTGTTATTTTGGATAGGCAAAGGCTTTGAGTAGACATTCCTTCAGAGAAAATATGTAAATGGGAAACAAGGTCATGAGAAGATGCTCAGCAGCCTTAGTTATTAATGAGATGTCACTTCCTGCCTGCTTCCATGACGGAAATCTCAATGATTGACAACAATGGTTGACAAGGAAGGGGAGGAACTGCTGAAGAACTGTGAAATGGGGTAGCTGCTGCTGGGAGCTGTTTGGCAGATCCTCTATGTGGTATTAGTAACAGGTATTATATGACCTCGCCATTCCAGGCCCAGGTTAGACTCAAGAGAATTGACAATGTGTGTCAGCTGAAAACCTGTATGCAATGTTCATGGCAGCAATCTATGAATAGCAAAGAAAACAAGACCACTGACCGATAAATTAAGAAAATGTGATAGGGCTATATAATATGATGCTACTTCCCAAAAGCAAAAAGGAAAGCACCATAGAAGAACCTGGGTGAAGTCAGTGAGCAGATGAAGCCAGTGAAGGAAAAAGACACAAAGGACCACAAACTGACTGGGTGTCCATAGTAGGAAGATCTTATTGACAGATTGGTGGTGATCAGAGACCAAAGGGTCACAGGGACAGGGGTGAAGAAATTGGGTAACTTTGGAAGGTGATCAGATCTCCTAAAATTAGGTGGTGGTGATGCACCAGGGCACTCAAAATTGCCAAAATGTATTTCAGTATGGAAATTGTATTTCATCAAAACTGACACTTTCAAAAGAAGAGAAGATAAAAATAGAGGCTCTGCCCTTATGGAACAATTCCTTGAAGTGCGAGTTTCTGGTTGTGTCATGTGATGGAGACTCATGACATGAGTCTCATGTCGTGTGTGCTTTGCTGAGGCAGATTCACATAATGTTTTGCTGAGACAAGACACCATGTGAGTCTGCATCCCATGACACAGCTAGAAATGCCAATTCATGTGGAACAGGTATATGCTATGTTCGGAGATTGTGATGGATCTATAGAGAGAACTGCATACCACATGATCAGACCTGCTCTTTGTTTTTTTACTAGAATAGGAAGGCATGGCTGAAGGAGGCACTGATTGGGATAGATTAGAAGAATGCTTTGCATCAAATATATCATGTTCATATGCTCTATGAGGAATATAACAAGTGAACCTACTTCTACTCTCCTCAGACAAGGTCTACATAATTGTCTAGTAAATAGTTTCAGCCAACCCATCCATGTTTACAAAGTAACCAATTCTGCTGGAGATTAACTTTTAAACCAAACCGAACAATAGCTTCGATGTTCTTAAAAATGCACGCACTTGAAACAAAAGCCTGTTTCTAAATTATTTCCCTAGTGAGGTGAGCAGTCATCATATTTGCCAACACACACAGAAAGAAAAAATAACTGTGTAATGTGAGAACATATAGCCATGAGAGGTCAGAAGAAATATTAAAGATAAGCACAAGAAGGCCAACCAAAAGTATTTGGAAAATGAAGATATAAGCTATTCAGTATTGTAACAGAAGAAAACAGAAACAGAGGTTCAGACATAGAAAATGGCTTAAAGATTATGTTATATCCATGTAAAGACTATATCTCATAAGTTATGTGAGATTAATTTAAAATGCTTCTTCATAATCAAAAGTAGAATGCTGTACATAACTGAGTTATAAGTTTTAAAAGTAATTCATGTATTAATATAGTCCCAAGAATCCATACTTAATTATATTTCTATCCATAGAAATCTTTAAATGTGTATGTATTATCATATAATATTCATAAATAATTTCCTGATATATGTGTGAATATATTTTTATAGAAAAATATGGATTTATATTTATGCAATGTAACATGAATAATGCAATTTATGTTTGTTAATAAAATGTTAATACAAGGAATAAAATTGTGAATAATCATTCTTTTATTATCAAAGGTAGGATGACTGATGACCTAATATATTGGAAACTAGGGCAATGACATTGGCTGTTTATATGGCCACTTCAGTAAACATTTGGACATTTCTTAGAAAGCAGAACATCAATCTGTCATATAATACAGCAATTTCACTTTTAGGGGGCTGAAGTAAAAAATGAAAGCATTTGAACGCATAAAGTTTTGCATACCAGTACTGCTCATAGCAGCTTTAACTTGTACTGGCCCAAAACAGAAATAACTAAATTGTTTATCAGCAAATGATAGGTGAAATAAATACAGTAGAGCCACATGATGGAACAGTATCCAGCCATAAAATGAAAATGTGTGGATGAGTCTCCCAAACATTGTTAAATAAAAGAAGCCAGACACTTGAGACCATATGTTGTATATTTAACTATATGCAATAGGTTTGCAAATAGAGATAAACTGTAAACATACCCATGTATGATGCATCTGATTACATTCTGTGTTAGGATGATGCCTTCATAACCAAGAAAACCATCTAAAAATCATTGAGTCATGTACTCCAATGGTGAATTTGATATATGCAAATTGGTAAGACTGGATATATTTTTTTCATGTTAAAACTTTTGTTGAGACTTGGTCTCGAAAGGAATGATGTTGAGAAGCAGTGGGTCCCTTAAAAGGAATCTGGAGCGATGGGTCTATGCCCTCTTAGACTCATGGGACTCCTGTGTGGACATACTATTTATCATAAGATCAGTTTGTTGTAGAGTCTTTTGGTTCTTCAGTTCATTCTCTTGTTGGCTTTCTGGGTTTTGTAACCTCTCTTCTGTATATAACTGCTATGTTGGCTAGTGTTCATTGGAAACATAACACTATCACCTGGGAAGGGAGTCTCAATGAGGAGTTGTCTAGATTAGGCTGTGGGTATATCTGTGGGGCATTGTCTTTATCGTCTTAAGTTGGAAAGACTTTCCCACCGAGGGTGGTACCATTCCCCAGCAGAGGAACCTGAACAACAGCATAAGAGTGAAGAAAGTGAGATGAACACTGGTAGGTATGCATGCATGTATTTATACTGCTCTATGCTCTTGACTGTGGGTGTACTAGCTGCTTTAGTTTAGGCTGTCTTGAATTCCCCACAGTGTTGGGCAGTAGCCTGAAACTGTGAACCTAAACCCCTTTTCCCTGAACTTCCTTTGGTCAGAGTATTCTACAACAGCAACAAGAAATAAAACTGAAACACTCATATATCGGTCTACCTTCGTGTCATATGCAATAGTACGCATGGGGCTTGTGCCTGAAGCTGAGTGGATGCTATTAGGATATTCTAAGAATTGCAGAACTCCAAGCCAAAAAAACCACTAGCCCAGGGTATTTTGTTAAAGCAACGGAGTATGGACTAAGATATTAAGAAAGATACTACAATGAAGTTTTGAAAACTGTTCAAGAGTTGAACTTTAAGCCAGGTTAGGCTTGGACCCAGGCAGAATTCCAACATCTAGAAGATAGGTGCCAAAGCAACAACTTGTAGCTATAGTCTGATTGAATGGCTATCTACACAGAGTGTGCATCACTGGAGCATGGAGTGGAGATATCAGTCAATATCAATTTATCCTCATCTTTTACTAGGGTATTATTTCCAATAAACCTGTAAAGAGTAAGATAGAGGTAAGAGAGTAGTAGTGCTAAAACTGTATCTGAGTTACAAGCTAGAGTCCAACAAAAGCCACTCCTAACACTTCCCTTCTTGGATCTCATAGCACTCTATGAATCCTTGACCTTGTATAGGGAGCTAACCCTTAGACAAGGTTTACCCAAGTTATGCAAAATACATGTGCTGGACATGACAGCAGAACACATCAAAATTTCCTCAAGATTGGGATAGGAGCATCTAGGTTGCTTGTTGGTTACACAGTCGGGCACTACCATCCTTACATCAGCATTGATTTGGTGGTGGAGACTATAAAGAACCATTGATGTGGAAGGAAGTATGTGTTTGGGGGGAGGAGGAGACACCATACCATAAAGCCCATTTTCTAGAAACCTGTTTCAGAGACTTAGAAGAAGGACCAGCTGTGTTGAGTGGGGCACTTTTTGCTTTTCTCAGAACCTGGAAAGTGAGCCACACTCTTCTATTTGCCTCCCATCTCAGTCCTTCTTTCTTTCCATTCTCTCCCCAGCTACCCTCTTCAATTTCATGTTAATTCAGAGAGTCAAAGGGGACTGAAAAGTAATCTTTGATTCTGCCACACAAGTGACAACTCTGAAGGGACCACAGCTCCCACTGAGGCATATGCTTTAGGGCCTGGTAAAAAAGGAAAGTGTTCTCATGAAGACTCAGAGGTTAGGTCATGCAGATAAGGCAATGTGATTAAATCTTGATGGATTTTTGTTTTAAGTCTTGTTTGCCTGGTTACAAAGAGTGCCCTTGGCAATCCCTACTTAATCAGAATCTTGATGAGCATATTGTCCCTCCTAGGACTAAGACACCAAGGAAGAGTCTGTTTGAGGCTTCCTCCTGGACCCCCATGGTTGCTCTATCCCTGCCACTTCATGGAGGCCTGCTCTGGGAAATAGCTTCTTCATTATTCTACCAATTTTATGATAATCCTGATTTCAATTTGGAAAATTATAAAAATAAAGACCCTAGCCCCACCCAGCCCCAGAGGGCAACAGGCAGAGTTGATAATTGTTAAATTTATTCCATAACTTTATGGAGGATCTATCACTCTTCTATTAATAAATTAATCATCATTTTCTACTTTTAAGACAGAAAAACAATGATCCCCAAATTGAAGCAATTTGCCCAAGGTTATTTGATTGGTTTATAGTTCCAAGCAGATTCAGTTTTCAGAACTGGAGATGCATGCAGTGAGATAGTCTTAAGGACATGTTTGTTGGATGCTTCTGCTGGGTCTTGAGAGACTCTGGGTGTTGATGATAGTGGCATGAAGAGGGGTATCTGTTATTACTGCTGATCTCTATCATCATGGTCCAAAACAGTAGGGAAGTGCTGACAGCTCAGGACTGAATAGCACAGAGCACCCCAAAGGTAAATAAAATGGTAGAAGTCATGGTGATATGAGGTTAACTTCAGAGATGCTTCAGTTTTAGAAAGAAAGAGAACAGGAGATCAGAGTAATGGTATCTGTCAATTTAATGTAAGCAAGTAGAGGGAATGATGAAAAGGAAAAGGAAAATACTGGATTTTAGATGAGCAAAGAGATGCATACCTGCAACCCCCAGCACTTAGGAGGCTGGAGCTAGAAAGTAATGAGTTCAAAGTCTGCCTGGGTACATAGAGAGCTCAATAAAATGGGCATAAAAAATAAACCTTGAAATCTGGTTCTATCACCAATTTACAGAACAGTCTTGACCCCTTCTCTTAATTTCTCTGGCCCTTGATCTTTTGGTCACTTAAGCATTCTCAAATAAACCTGTTCTATTGTTTGTATAGGATAAGAAATCAAATGCTTGCTGGCTAACAAGATGGATCTAGGTAAATTTTGTGGGGTATTCATTATCTAGAGAATAATTGCAAAGACTAATGTGATCCTAAAATGACCCAGGCTGCAGGCTGAGTTCTATAATCTATCCCTATCCAACCTTTATGAATATCACAGAAAACAATTCTTAGCATTATTCTATGTAAAAATGAAAGAGACAGAGGCTCAGTGAGATTAAGATGCTTGCCTCAGAGTCATGTGACAGACTAAATTCAAAGCAAACTGTGTCCTAACTACAGAACTCAAATGACATAACTGCACAAGACAAAAATCTCACCAGAGTAATTTAAGCCAGCCCGACACCACTGATATGATATGAACAATGATGATAGGAACACATCCAGTGGGAATGTATTGTGTAAAAGGGAAAGGATTGATCTTCTATACAAACATCTTTAACCCTATCAGTGTGACCCTGACAGAAAGTCCTCCTGTCAGACAAGAGCCTGTAGATAAGAAGGGAAGTGTGGAGGGCCTTGGAGGAGGTGGGCCTTAGGCCAGACACAGCCCTGAAAAGGCTGAGCACTCCACAAATCAGTAGAAGCCTCCCTCTGCTTGAGTTCATTCCAAACAAATCCATTAAAAGCACCATCTTAATGAATATTTTATACAGTTATGACATAGTGAGTTCCATTTAAGAAGGACTCTCGGCAAAGGCTGAGACAATGAACTACTAAAATAGCCCACTAATCATCCAGGCCAACAGAAATCTGGTCAACGGATATAACAATTCTACACACAGAAGAAAAAAAAATGAAAGCCATATATTCCCTTCCTGCTGGTGTACACTGTTTTTATACGGCTCTATATACCATGTTCAAATACTTCCAGTCCATCAGCCAAAGACACTTGTTTGAATAATTAATTTGTTTTTCCCTGGCCCTTTTAGAGCTTCAGAAACTGGTCAGTGTACACATATGTATTTTTCTTAAATCAGACTCTGCTATTGAGCTCTCAGTGAATAAACACACAGACAAAAACAATTCCTAGCCCAATGGTTCCCAACCTCCATAATGCTGTGACTCCTTAGTACATCCTTCATGTTGTGGCAAACCCCCAACCATAAAATTATTTTTGTTGCTACTTCCTAACTACAATTTTGCTACTGTTATGAACTGTAATGTAAATATTTGATATGCAGGGAATCTGATAGGGGACCCCCTGCAAAAGAGTCATTTGGGCCCCCAGAAAAGGTTGTGGCCCACAGGTTGAGAACCACTGCAGTCTGGCACATCGTAACTAATTTCTTTGCCTATAAATAGATCATGAGTAAAGGTGTGTGGTTCAACAATTTGGGAGGAGTAAGAGGGTACTTAAGGCTTCAAGAGCAAGAGCAAACATATGGCCTACAGATAAAGAGAGTTCTCTTTAGTCTACAGGTCTTCGCTTGTCTACTTTGCTTATGAACTTCAAATTCAAAAACTAAATGCCAAAATGGAGAGAGAGAGAAGAATATGATGAAAATATACTGCATATAAATTGTTTCTAGTTAAAAGAAAATTCAAATTCGTTGTTGACATTTAGAAACTTGGAGATTTCACCATCTTTTCAGAGTCTCTCAGGTCTCCTGAGTTGGGAAGAGATAAGACATGATGAGTTCAGTAATTTTTCCCATGACAGCCAGCTGGATCTGAGTCCCACTGATGGGGTAAGCCGAGAACCAGCTCCTGGCTTACCTAGTGTCTCTGATAGGAAGACAGGACCCATGGTCTCTTATCATTACCTTCATGAGACTGTTTTTGTTCCAGCTGAAAAAAAAAAA
>JADRCC010223534.1:0-17400 GCA_019843855.1 Hylomyscus alleni
TTTTTTTTTTTTCTGATACCAGTGCACTTTGGGTACTATGAGTTATTATGTAGAGAGTGGATGTTAATACACGTCTCTTTACTGGGAAAGTTGAGACCATTGTTATTTTGAAAAATATGCATTAATTTCTGTCAATTTCTTACCTCTATCATGTTCTATTAGGCTTCTTTTGATTTATTGTTCTGGAATTGTTAATTCTAGTGTCTTCTGTAGAGCTGATTTAGCTATCACATAGTCCTTATGCCTACTTTATCACTTGAACATTTGTTTTCTCCTTTAATTATGGCTGATTATTTTTCTGGGTAGAAAAGTCTGAGTTGTTCATCGGTGACTTCTCATAAATTTATACATATTGGTCTAATACCTCCAATTTTCATGGTCTCAACTGATAAATTTGCTGTGAATTTGGTGAGCCTGTCTTTGTATGTGAGATGTTTTTTCTGTCTTGTAATTTCCATGGACCTTTCTTTGATGTATTTAGTATTTTGACTGTTATATGATGCGGGGAGTTTGTTTTTTGTTTTTGTCTTTTTGGTGTTCTATATATTTTTGGACCTCAGTAAAAATCACTTTCATTATATTAGGGAGGTTTTTGTTTTTCTCCCATGATGTTGTTGCATGTACTGTTTTGTGTACTTTTTGATTTCCTCTCAAGATTTTGTTGTATGCACTGTTTTGTGTACTTAGCATGAGTACTTACTTCTCCTGATATCTATTTTTCATAGGTTTGGCCTTTTATGCCATCTTCAAAGTTCCTGAATGTTCTGTCTTCATTTTTTGTTTCTTATCAAAGGGGGTCTGTGAAGTAGATATTTTTTTAAACAAAGTAATCCAATTCTTATACTTTGTTCTCAAGACATGGCATTCTTTTTTCTACTTTTCTGATCTGTTGTTGAGGGCTTTCTCTGAAATATTTAGTTTGAACTCAACTGACTGAATGAAACTGATTGACTAGAACTCAGAGGTCTGCATGCCTCTGTCTCCTGGGATTAAAGTGGTGAGATTAAAGACAAGCACCACCACACCTGGACCTAACCTGCTCTTCTTTACCTGAAACTTGCCCTATACTAGGCTGGCTTTGAACTCAAAGATCTGCTTGCCTCTGTCTCCTGGAATTAATGATATGTCCATATTCCAGTCTGATCACACAGACCAGAGCAGCCATGTTGATGGATTACAATTCCTCTACATTGATAGTGGTTGGCAAATGTTCACAAAAGAAAGTCAAAATAAATTGAATGAAGAGACACATAGCTTCTGCATTCTCACAAGCCATACTCACAAATTCTTATACTCATATAAATGCTCTGCTATCATCATGCTTGGAATTATTTGCAATTCTGGCTTGAGCTTGATTTTTGAAAGTAAAGTTTACAGGCAGAACTGAGAATCTAAAGAAGTGTGCATAACACACTTCATTGTCATTCTTGTCACAATTGTCTATAAGAGTGAACACAGGATTGTGGTATACATAAAATGTGTGGAAGTTAAATAGGATGCAGAATAGGAAAAATTGACAAAGCAGTACTATTGCACTTTGTTTAAACTATTTAAACAAGCAGCCTTGGGTTTTCTTTAGTAAAACCTAAAAATTATGTCGCTGACACTTCAATTGACTTAATTTGCATTGGCTCTAAGTTTGATTTGGATATTTTATCTAAAACAGATGTTGTATACTAGAGGTAGCATGAATCAGGGTGAAGGGAGGCATGTTGAATTTCCTAGATATGTGATATAGTGCTGTTTGTTGGTGTGTAATCTTCCTGCAGCTCATTTTTCCTTCTATGGAAATACAAACATTGATATTAACTACTTTATAAGGTCCTACATATTTGAATTTTGCCCTTAGCAGTTAACATACTTACTACCATGTATCTACACCATAGTATGTAATATATAAATTACTTATTTGTCATTTTATTACTGTATGTATATAAGAAAAAGTGATTTATCAAGGCTCAAAATGAAAGAAAAATTATAAATGATAATTAACAAGAAATAATTCAGTGAATGAAAACTTACACAAGAGAGAAAGATATTAGAAGTTAATTTTACAGAATTATGTATGAAGTAAAAATTTATGGAAATTAATAGATATGAAAATTATTCATCCACCCTTAAATTTCTCACCTCATTACAGGCAGATTGATTATGAAGTGATCATTAAAACCATAGCTGAAGTGGAAAGGCAATTTTTCTTCAAATTTCTAAATAGATATGAAATAAGTCTTAGCATTATAATATAATTGAACATACAATGTATTTTATCTTAGACTGCATCACATTTCTCTTCCAATGATGTGAAAAACACTGAAGAAACAGAGTTTATTATACAAATGTTTCAACAGCATGCTTGTGGAATGGATATTAAATTCCAGTAAATTATAAGTTCATGGTAAAAAAAAAAAGGAGAGAAATAATAAGAATTAACTAATGTATAAAATGTTCAATTGTATCAATCAGGTCATTTATGGATATTTATAACTGTTCCTTAAGTAATAAGGATTATAAGTTAAACAATACAACCTATTAAAGAAGATTGAGTATGAAAAATCATCATGCATATGTGTCTAGATTCTCTACTAGTTCTTAAGAAGGACAGTGGTTCTCATGGGAAAAATACTCACAGTAAGTGAGAAAAATTTCCTAATGCTATAAAGTCCAAATGCACATGTGGCTTCGTCAGTGTCTCATTTCAAATGTCGTGGAGACTGTGGTGGCCTTGGGAAAGCAAGCCAGGCTTACCTCCAAGCTAACTGAGCCAGAGCATCATGGATTCTATTCTACAAGTGGCTTCAGAGTTCTTCCTCTGCTTTTGAGAACTCAGTTGTTTAAAGTCGGAGTTTCATCAAATGTAGGCATATACCAAGTGTGATATCTGCAGTGGATGATAAAAATTATACGTATGCCACTTTCTACTGAGTGTGTGAACAACTAAGTGGGCCTCTGTGTTGGTCTCTGTTTCTTGTGCCTTTTTTTGGGGGGGGGGGCTCATTTCATTCTGTTTGCCTGTTTTCTTCTTTTCTGATTCATGGTTTTTGTTTTATCTTATCATATTATATTTTATTATCATTCCTTAGATATTTGCAGGCAACAGCTTGGGTTGTTTGAAGGTTCACCAGCGTGAAAACACAATCAATATCAGTATTGGCATTTATTAAATTGTACACAAATAGAGGAAAGAAATGAAAACTGTTCAACGCATGAAAGTAAAAAAAATAATAATAAAGGGATCTGGGCATCTGCTTGGGATGGTTGTTATTCTAGGTGTTTGTATCTAGCCTTGTCTTGAGGGTTGGGTGTCCTATTCCTTGGCTTCTGTTGCCCTTTTTGAATCTTAGAAAGACATTTTGGCTGTAGGTCGGTAGATAAGGAGTGCTTCTGAGTTCCTCCTGTTAGCACTTGTTTCTACCACTGTGTGCTGACACACAGGAATGGGGATGGGCTGAAGAGGAGGGAGTTGCAAAGGTCCATGGGAGGGAGGGATGTTGGGTCTGCCACAAGGATCTATGGAGTCCACAGGGAGGGGAGGAAGAGAACTTCTGGTAGGTAGTCTGCTACAGGGCTAGGGATGAGATTGGGAAATTGGAATCGTAGCACATGAAGAATGAAGATCACCTACTTGATTCGTTGACCAGTATGGCCAGTGGGTTTCCATGGAGAGACTGCCTGGTTGTGTTGGTGGGTGAGGCAAAGGGATTGAGGAGATTTTACTTAAAGTCTTCCATGCTTCCCTGATGTCTTATCAAGTCTGTCAACTTTTGTCAAGTATTCTTACATTTCGCATTCCAATGTCTAACCCGTCCAAGACAATGTACCTAGGAACACATATTATCTTCTGCTGTTTTTCTTCAGACATACAGTAACCTTTCATTGCTTCATTTCATTAGAAGAGACACCACAACCTCATCCACCTTGGGTGAAGAAAGATTTTACTGGATGACTCTTCGGGCAACCCACTCCAAACATGTTTTCTAGTTTCACCTCATCAAAATGTACTTTGATGTACATAGCTCATATTACTGTAGCTTTTTCAAGGGTTTAATTTGCATGAATGGCCACTGCATAGTAGAAGCCAGATTATGTCTATCATTCAAGAAATGTTTTTCTATATTAGTGTCTTCACAGAGCTCACATTTTGAAACATAGTTTGAATCACGCTAATGTTAATAGGCAGGTCTTCTCAGAGGTGCTTGACTCATGTGGATGAAATTCAAAATGATAGGATCCATTTCTACAGCAAAAGCATCCCAAAGGCAGGTCTTATGCACTTTCTATTGCAAAAACAACAGAAGGCATCTTCTCAGAGTATTTGGCTTCTTACCACATTTTAAATCTCTCTGGGTTTTAAATTTTTGCATTTCTAGCTTTAAACCTGTAAAAAAATAAATTTCTGTGGTGAAGCCACACAGTTGTTAGTTTTCTTATAGCATCCATTGACTAAAACAGGATCTTATTTTACATCTAGTTCTCAAGAGGAGTTTCATGAAATGTGTTTTTGATATAGAAGAGAATACATCAAAATTGTATCAGTAGAGAATTATACAGACACTAGTAACAATATAAGGTCTCTGAGAAAAATAGTTGGTGGGATGTTTTTCAGTACATTTTGAATAATTGAAAACAAAAATAACTTTTTTGAGTACACAAACTTGTATAAAATTTTGCATATTCATTGGTCTAGTTATTATTTTGTGATTATACTTTTAAATAGTTTGTTTTTAGGATCTACAGGTTGAACCTTATCCCCCATTAAAATGTTGAATCTAAAACTTTCATCCTTTTAAAATTGAGCAGAAGCATTTTATTCATTTTCTTTGTGTGTTTCCTTCTCTGATAGCAAATGAGGCCTGGTTGCTACAGCAACAGATTTATTCTCCAAGTGCAGTTGCAGTTGGACTCTCTTTTGATACTTACTCTGATGGCAACTTCTGCCTTCTGATAGCCTGACTTTTACAACCACAGCTAATTACAAAACCTGTCTCAATTCCATTCTACTGCCCTAGAGGTTAATACGAAAACTTGTAGCACTGAAGAGTGTGGGTTGTGAGAGCCGTTCTAGGGAGGAACAGGAAAGACAAAGCAATTACATCTTAAATCCCATAGTCAAAATATTAAACTTTAAATTATCTCGAGCTGAGAGTTTTGTAAACATCTTTGGGGAATGAGGGGGAAATATCCAGTTTAGTCTTTCTCCATTTTTCTCAACTACGTTTCTACCAAGAATACTCACAGTCTTGGCTTTCAAGCACTTATTTTATCCCCTAAAAATATTGCTCTTGAATCAGAAGAGGAAGTTACATTTAAAGTGTTTAGGCATTTACTTTCCCAAATAGATTTATCTGCCTATAGATTAACTTTGTAAAAGCTTAGTATAAAGCTCCAGATGCTTTATACTGGAAAAATATGCTGGAAAAAAAAGTTTTGCCTTGGCAGTTTTTAAGGTAAGTACGAGTTTAGAACATGCTGAAGTTCTTACACAATGAACATAAAGTAATGTAGGTGAGCAGCGTTGTTTCAAGTTTTAAATATATCTTAAGCCATCTATGTATGGTACAATGACATACCTAGAAGAATTTTTGGTTACTTATGTTTAATCAATTCCACATATGTTTATGAATATTTATGGATACATATTTCTTTATTTTCATAATTTTAGATAATGTGTTTTATCATTATAGCCGCTTTAATATTTTAAAGTTTTTAAAACTTAACAAGCCATGAAACTTTTCCAATTTACTATGCAATAAATTTATTTTTGTTACTTTTAAGGATTACATTTTTGTACTATATTCTAATTTGCTTACATATTTTATATTATTACTTTTATTTCACATGTTCTTACCTATTAAGGATTTATTTTATGAACTTTCCTTCAAGGAGATAGTTTACTATGTTCAAAGCTATTGGGCTTCCCAATGATTTCAAGTAGGAACAAAAACAAAAGGAACAAACAAAGCTAACATGAATAAAATACTATTTAACTACATATGAGTTGGAAATTTCCTTATGTAAGTAAAGCAATAAGTGTTACCAGAATAAGAAGAAAATTATATAATTGGAATTTTGTATGTGAGGTAAATATAATGTCTTACTAAATTTTTCTTTTTTACATGCGGTCTTTCTTTTAAAAATATTACATAATATATATGATAATATTCTTTACTTCAGGGTTTCCTATGTCTAGACCTCATATTATCTCCACTGTATAAGTTATCTAATATCAAAAAAGATAGTAACAATCAAGTGTTTAGCCACATAGCAGAAATATATATGAAGTATTTTCTAGTATAATACACTAAATCTCTGATGGGACAGTTATCTTTGCTATACATTTATTTCTATATCAGTCAAATAATTAATGACAGACATTTCAGTCACTTTAAAAAATCTTTCCTCTTGCAACTGACCTCTTGATTTTCTACTGCTCTATAACACTGTTTGGCTACTTTATTTTTCGAGAAAATTTCTTCTTGTTTCTCAGGTGACATCATCTAGTTTGCAATCCTCTGCCAAACATTGCCAGTTATGTTCTGATGTGGAACCTGACAATAAACCACCTCACAAAAGTTATTGTTCTAAGTGACTTTTTATATTACTACTTTCTTTTGTAACCTTTTCTAAGTGTAGACTTTTTTTCTCTTAGCCCTGCTGGCCCCAAAATAATTGAGACTGGAATTATAAATTATATTCATTTAACATGCTTTAAAGGCACAACAACTGAGCAGTATTACTCTGTTTTAATCCTCTAAACTAATCTGGCTGCCTCCCTGTTAAATTCCTCAAGATAATCGCATTCTATGGCTTTCTCTGCTAGAGCTCTTTCCTCATGGTGCCTCCTGGATTCTTTCCCTGTGGTTCATCCCCACTTCCCCTCTCCCTGCTAACTTCCTTGAGTGGGAAGAAATCCTGCCCTAATCTCTCGGTCCTTGGCTGATAAGCTTTTATTTATAAATCAGGAAAGAATTGGGAGCAATGTTTACACAACATTAAGACAGGAGATATTTACAATAAGGATTGCAGCCAGATATGGGTGCACAGAAACCAGCATTCGAATTACACAGTACACAATAGCATTATGCCTACACTCTGGGCCATTTATTTTTTGGTTCGTGGTCACCCAAGCAGAGTTGGGTGTGGGTTTTATCTTGTGGAGTGGGCCTTATGTCAAATCAGACTTTGGATAGTTACTAACACACTTCAGGCTGTTATTGCCTGAGCATATTTTGCAGGAATGACAGAGGGAATGGAGAACAAGGCCCTCTGAATCAACTGAGAAAAGCTCCTATGAACTCATAGAGACGAAACGGCAAGCATATGGCTTTTAGGGGCCTGCACCATGTCTTCTCCGTATATATTTAGCTTTCAGTTTAGGCTTTTGTGGAGATTCTGACTGTTTGAATGAGTGGGCCTCTAATTTTTGGGCCTTTGCTTGGGGTTCTTTTACTTCTGCTTTTTGAAGATGGGGTGAAAATAGGATTTACATTTTAACTATTTCAATTTTAACATTCATTTCATTGATTTAATAGACTTCCCCAGATAGAAGGTAAATGTCTTGGCATTTAACATTCCCCTAGCAAGAAGTTTCCCAGTACTTGGTATAGTCACCTGTGATGGCTGCAGCTCATTCTATGCTGTCTCAAAACAAAAGGAATGAAACAGAACAACTCTTGAATGGTGTATTATTTTTGGAGGATTGGTTTTATTCATTTAGCAAACACTTGGAAGTGTTTTGAAGTATCCCATTTATGGTTGAATACTCTGAAGTCTCTTAATCTTTGCACATGGCAAACCTTTGCTAATTCCCATCTAGTGCAAGAAGATCCTTCTCTGATGAGAGTGGAGAAGTACATTGATATATGAGTATAACAATGCTGTAGTGATGCTTTTTAAAGCTATGTCAATTGGGCAGAATATTAGTGGGTCTACGACCTGCTTAACCACAAATTCTTGGCCTCATTGACTGTGCCATGTATGGGTTTCAGCTTACAGAGTTTATCTGCAGTCAAATTGGGAAGTGGTTGTTTACTCTGATCACATTCTTGCTACCATCGCATCAGTGAACATAGCATGCAACTCAATCCAATATTGTATCTTTCAGGGGTCACAGCTGAGCTAGATGGATGATCACTTTTCTTCCCCAGTAGCATGTTTAGCATCTTCCAGCACTCTGAAGGCTAGCCAGTAAGTCGAGTACTGACTAGATTTAGCTATGGTCTGACTGAAGTATGTGGTGTCTTCAAAAATAGGGTCTTATTGCCAAGTTCTAGATGGTATCCAAGAACAAAGGAAATAGTCTGTATTGTTTGAAGAGGGAGGGTCACTGCAGTAATCTGCTATTTTGCTCAATGTCTTTATGAGCCTTATGAGTTTTGTGGTGGAATCTTAGAGTCTTTTGTGTATACAATAATATGATCTGCAAAGATCTTTTGAATTCTTCGTTTTCTAATTGTACATGATTTTTCTTCTTAATTTGTCTTATGGCCTTAGATTAGTTTTCAACCACTAAGTTCATAGAACAAAGGAATGGAGAGAATGAAGATCTTATTGTTAATCTTGTTCCTGGTTTAAGTAGATATGTACTTAAAATTATATTGTTCTATAATTGCCTTATTTTTGTTGGTTCTTTGACTGGTTTTTGATATCAAGTCAATAATAGCTTCATAGAAAGAATTTGAAATTTTTTTTTCATTTTGCATAATATTTTGAAGAATGCCAGTGTTGCCTCTTCTTGGAAAGCCTGCTAGAATTCTGTGTTGAATCAATCTGATCTTAAGCTTGCTTTCAAGGGGAGATTTTATTAGTACTTCCATCTCATTTTAAGCTATGAATCTATTTAATTACTTATTTCATCTTGATTGACTTTGTTAAATTATTTATATGTAAAATACATACATTTCATCTATATTGTTCAGTTTGGCAGAATATGTTTAAAAGTATGATCTTGAGATTCGCTGATCTTTTATTTTGGCTTTTTTATTTATTCACATTTCAAATGTTATCCCCTTTCATAGTTTCCCCTCCACAAACCCTCATCCCCTCCCCTCTCCCTGCTTCTATGAGGGTGCTCCTCCAACTTCCTCCCACTCCCGCTTCAGCACCCAGGCATTCCACTAAGCTGTGTTATCTAGCCTCCACAGGACCCAGGGGCTCCCCTCCCATTGATGCCAGATAAGGCAATCCTCTGCTACATATGAAGCTGGAGTCTCGAGCCTTTCATGTGTACTCTTTGGTTGGTGGTTTAGACCCTGGGAGCTCAGGGGGTACTGGTTGGTTCATATTGTTGTTCCTCCTATGAGGCTGCAAACCCCTTCAGCTCCTTGAGATCTTTCTCTAGTTCCTCCTTTGGGGGTTTCGTGCTCAGATACAATTCACAGACCACATGAAGCTCAAGAAGAAGGAAGACTCCAATGTGGCTACTTCAGTCCTTCTTAGAAGGAGGATTAAAATACCTATGGTAGGAAATACAGAGACAAAGTTTGGGACAGAAACTGAAGGAAAGGCCACCCAGGGACTGTCCCACCTAGGGATCCATCCTTTATACATTTACCAAATTCAGACACTATTGTGGATGCAAACAAGTGATTACTGAAAGGAACCTGATATAACTGTCTCCCGAGAGGCTCTGCCAGTGCCAATTTTTGACTTTTTGTTGACGGTTAATATGTTTCTTGGGTCCTGTTTTTTAATATAATCTGTTAGTCTATGTCTTTTATTGGGGAATTATGATCATTAATATTGAGTGTTACAATGTCTATAAATTTCTGTCATACTCTTGTTGTAGTCTTAGACTTCTTTTGCTTAATTGTTCTGGATATTTTATTTTTTTCACCCTAAATATATTCTTCAGTCTTCCTTATATTGTATGCTGTAGATCTGACTTGGTGGAAATAAAACCTTTAATTCTGTTTATATTTGTTTAGATCTTTTTAAATTAGGCATTCCCATTGACAGAGAGATCTACTTCTCTTACCTTGTCTGTCTTTCGCTTGAACCACTCTGTTAGTTACTTGTTGAAATAACCTTCTTTTTGAATTTCTTAGATTTTCATTTTGAATTTTATTTTAGTTTGATTGTTCTTCAGATTGTATGTTATAAAATTCTACGTTCATATTTTGAGTTAGAGTCATGGTTTTATTCAGATGTTAGTGTTTTCACTGTCTTCATTTAGGTAGGCATTTATTGATATAAATTTTGAGTTTTTTGAACATATTTATAATTGCTCCTTTCAGTCCACAGCCTTGTGTATCAGCTAAATTGCTCTCTCAGGGGACATATTGTCTTGACTATTGTTGTTTGTGCTTGTGTGTTGACAGTTGGCCCTCTGGATTCAGATCAGTGGAAGTGTTGTTTAGTATGGTTATTTGTTCTTGTCTTTGCCGCATGAGTGATTAAGTATTTCTTTGCTGTGATCTAATTTATTCGATTGTGCAGTTTTCAATCCTTAGACCAATCTGGTTTTCACAATTTGATCCCATATATTACTGGAGTCTGTTGGTGGATGGGGTGGTTAACAGGTATTCAGGTGGGTGGGTCGACTTACTGGCTCTGGGGATCCCTTGTTGAAGTTCTGTGCCTCTGGAACCCAAGCTCAAAAGGGTGGCTGATAAGACAAGCAGAGGGCAGGGAGAGAAGGGGGAGGAGTTAACTCTCTTTCCTGGTCTCTAATTAATTGGGATTCTAGTTCAGGTTCCAGTGGTGCTTTATTCCAGAGATGGATGAAGCAGCTGATAGGTGGGCAGGCTGGTATACAGATATGGGGAGAGGGATTCCTGGCTGTAGTTCCAGTTTGGACTCCACAGGGCTCTGTGTCTGAGAAGTGGATGAGGTGTATATAATTTATTTTACTTTATTATTTTTTTCCAACAGAATTTCCTAGAGATCTTTTACATGTTTTTAAAATAAAGGCAGATAACAAAGCATATTATTATATACACAATTTATTGATAAACACATTGAACAGAGAATAAGATATATTCACTCCCAAGTTGTTAATATTGCCATTATTAACAGGAACTTACCCAGATTAGATCCCAAAAAGTGTCATTTTAAATTCGAAGAAATGTGAAAAGACTAAATAGTTTGAAGTGTGATTATTTTCATTGTATGTATTATCTGTGTAAATGCATATAGTCATGTGGGTGCAGGTGGCCTTTTAAACCAGTACATGCTGGATTCTCTAAGCTGGTATTACACGCAATCATGAGCTATGTTTCATGGGTACTGGAAATTTCATCTTGGTCCTCTCCAAGAGCAACCAGTGATAGAGTTCTCAATAGTAGAGCCACTTTGTCTGCCTGCATTAGGTATTATTTGTAACTGAAAATTCATGACAAACATGTGAGCTGATATTTTAATACTGTCAGAAATCTTTAAAATAAAATAAGCATATGCAGAAATAAAATAATAAGCCTTATGAAAGTATAGTACAGAATTTTTTGACTGAAATATTGCAACGATTTCTATTTTAGAGCTATTGCAGATAATCTTTTTATTTTTATATTGTATTTTTGTTGTTCTGTGAGAGAACAAGCCATTTTATTCACTAATCAAGTTTTCTATTAGTTAGAGCCAAAATATTTATTTTTTACAATTTTACGTATTTATTTTTAATTGAAATAATACTGTATTCCCTTTCCCATTCCTGTCATTCCAGGACCTGTTTAGGCCACTGTATAGTTGAGATTTCATAGGTACAGATTTCCTATCATAGAAGGCATGGAAGATACAACCTTTTGGCAGACAAATATAGAGTTTGATATTTTGAATTTAAACTTTAAGCTTTCACAAGTCAATAACAGTATGTTGGTAGAATGCATAATTGACATCTGAAGAGTCTAATTAAGCATCTCAAAGCTCAAAACTTTACAGCCAGACAGGGCATCACCACAGGTGCTAAGAAGATGTGACAACATTACCCACCTCCTTCTTTTTTTCTTTAATAACTTGTGATTATATTTATGTCACTTAAAAAAACTCTATAAGGCTCTTTCAGACTTAAGTCTTACCTTTATATGAAACAAAATTATAAAAGTAGCTTATGCACATTTCTGAACAAAATAGATGTGTCATTCAATATTGAGTCTACTAGCTTCATATAAAAGCAACACTTGAGGCTTATGACCATCTCTCGATAGTCATCTTTGGTTCACATTATTAATTCTTCAGTGGTCAGATCTTCTTAGTTAATTGTCCAAAATATACATTGAAAAGAAGACAATCATTTAAAGTGACACTGGGGAAATCTGTATGCAAACCTGCAGAATCTAACTATATTTTTATTTTTCACCCTCTATCTAAAAAGAGCACCAATAGCTGTGTCTATTACCTATGTTAAGTATCTGAACTAACAGATATTTTATACTGAAAATAGATTTTTTTCTCATATAATAATCTCAATCACAGTTTCTCCTTCCTCCACTTTTCCCATCTCCTCCCTACTCCCTTCTTCCCCAGAGTCACTCTACCTCCATTTCCTCCTCAGAAAACAGCAGGCCCGCTAAGAGCAACAGCCAAACAGCAAAAGCCTCATATTCCAATAAGAAGAAGAGTTCCAAGAGCAGGCAAAAGGGTCAGAGACACACTTGCTCCCACTGTCAGGAGTCCCACAAAACCACCTACAGTAACTGCCATACTATATAGAGAGCTTGATCTAGACTAATGCAGATGCTGTGCTTGCCACTTCAGTTTCTGTGAGCCCATGTGAGCCCTGTGTAGTTGATTTGGTAGGCCATATTCTCCTGGTGTCCTCTACCTTTTATCTGACTTCTACAATCTTTCCAGGCCTTTTTCAATGGGATTCTCTGATCTCTAAGTCTTCAATAGAGACTTCCAATTTAGATTCTTTACATAATGTTTCCCTGTGGGTCTCTCCCCCTCTTCTTTCTACTCCCAAAGACACCCATCTATGAGTATAGCAGAATATCAATTGCAATCATTTCATAATTTATTTTGCCACTTTTGTTAGGTTACACCCCAGGTCTTTTGGCAGGCCAGTCTCAGGTTCATGGCTATTCAGGCAGCGTAGGAATGTAGGTATGAGCTCTTGCTTGTGGCATTGGCCTCAAGTGAGACCCAATAATAGCAGGCCACTCCCAGAAGTTCTGGACCACCATCTCATAAGCAGGACAGATTGTAGATGGAGGGTTTTGTTTATATAGAAAGAGAAATCTGGACACTAATCCAGTTTGATTATTTTCAAATAATGTTTAGTAATTAATTTATCCTTATTTAGTTTAATAGTGTTACCTCTCCTCCCCAACCCTTATAAGTCTTCCCAACTATTCTATCCAAACAACTTTACTTTTCTCTCTCTTGTTGTAAGATATTCACCAGAACATAGTACTTAACACAGGTTTCAGTCAATAGAGAAGTCTTTATAAACCATCTGGTGACTAAACTGGGTGTTCAGGCCTCAAGGGTTGTTCTGACAGTTTCATATAGTAGACTTCCAAAATCCACATCCTGGGTTAATAGTCCTCAGTTAGCAAAAACAGTTAGACAGAAAAAGCAAGGTTAGTACATTTAAGGGCTTTTCCAGAACTATGAACTATGGACTTTGATGGATTAGAACTTTGCTCTTGTTTACATTGGTGTTGCTGCCTGCATGCTTGCTTCCAAGGCCTGAATGGCAATTCCATCATCGTGGCAGCTGTATTAAAGTCAAGGGGCCATCTAAGTCTGGAGGCCTGTTACACTCTTTCAAAAAATATACTCAAAACAAGAACAAAAAAAATCAAAATAAATAATCCAAACTAAAAATTAGATAAGAACATTTCTTAAAATTACTGGCATATGTAGATGCTGCACATCTGGCATGGTCTTGTTAATTTTCGCTACCAAATTGAGTTTTGTTTTCCTTGTAAACTCTATGAACTGAAGAGTACACACATAAGCTAAACAGTAATTTACTGCAAAGATAACAAGACATGGGAGTAAATGTCTTGGTATCAAATCCATTCATACTAAAATAATCAAGTACAATGAAATAAGGCAGGATTTGTATGGTCAAAGTATGTATAGCAATTTCAGAAGTCTTTATGTTAGTGTAAAACTTAAAAATAGAAATAAAAGCTCTAAGAGAAATGTTGCATTATAAACTTGGCCATTTTCTCCAAATGGAAACATAATTTCTTCTGTTGCCATCACTGAAACTTTAAAATTTCCTTAGGTATTTGAGGGACGATATTATGAAAAATGGCGTGGTAAGTAGACTCATCTTAAACAGTATATAATCAACACAGCTTTTATTTTTAGATTCAGAAATCAGCCTAAAAAGTTGTACATTATGTGATCAATAAAAGTAAATGGCTACAGTTATAGCTGGCTTATTCTTTTGTAAAATATTACATTGAAATTGATCTTAGAAAAGGCACTTAAAAATTGTAGTCCTCAAGTTGCTGTTGTGGCATGAAACTTTTATGACTCTTTCTGCCTTGTTATTAGGCAATTTCACTTTGATTGACTTCATATATGTATTTAAGGAAGCTTCTACTGTGCCACATTTCCATATGGCCCTTCAAATGGCCTTATTGTACCACATTTCTATAGGGCCCCTCAAATGGCCTTACTGTACCACATTTCCATAGGACCCCTCAAACGACCCTACTGTACCATATTTCCATAGGACCCCTCAAATGGCCCTACTGTACCACGTTTCCATAGGACCCCTCATATGGCCCTACTGTACTACGTTTCCATAGGGCCCCTCAAATGGTCCTACTGTACCAAGTTTCCATAGGGCCCCTCAAATGGTCCTACTGTACCACGTTTCCATATGGCCCCTCAAATGGCTTTACTGTACCACATTTCTATAGGGCCCCTCAAATGGCCTACTGTACCACGTTTCCATAGGACCCCTCAAATGACCCTACTGTACCAAGTTTCCATAGGGCCCCTCAACTGGCCTTAGTTTTCGCTATCCCTCCCTGTGTTTATTTCCTTACTACCCCTTTCCTCCTCCTCCTCATCTGACCACCCCATTCTAGTCTCCACACCTTATTAAACTATCATTATTTATTTGTTTTCCATCCCAGGGAGATCTATTTCCCTTCCTAGTCTTATACTCTACAACTAACCTCCATGACTCTATAGACTGTTTCTTTCTTATCATTGATTTAACAGATAATATGTCCATATTTGTCTTTATGCATCTGAGTTGTTTCACCAAAAGTGATTTTTGCTATTTACTTGTGAATTTCACTTTGTTTAAGACTGAATAAGAGTCCATTGTGTAAATGTGCCACATTTTTATCCATTCATCTGTTTACAGACATCTAAGTCCTTTCCAATTTCTGATGATTACTAATGAAGCAGCTATGGACATGATTGAATAGTACATCTGTAGAAGAATAAAGCATCATTTGGGTATATGTATATGTACAACATTGGTATAGCTGGATCTTGATGTAGATTGATTACCAGCTTTCTGAGTACCACGCCTCCCCTTCAAGGATTTTTCTAGATG
This sequence comes from Hylomyscus alleni, assembly GCA_019843855.1. NCBI lineage: Eukaryota > Metazoa > Chordata > Mammalia > Rodentia > Muridae > Hylomyscus > Hylomyscus alleni. The sequence continues at coordinate 15,467 of JADRCC010223534.1, forward strand.
CTGTTCCAGTTTGCACTCCCGTGAGAAATGGATGAGTGTTCCCCTTACTCCACATTCTTGCCATCATGGTCCTGGATGTTATGACTGGGGTAAAATAAAATCTCAAAGTAATTTTGCTTTGTGTATCTCTGATGACTAACAACAATGTTGAACATTTTCTTAAGTACTTCTCAAACATTCATTGTTTTTGTTTTTGGATTATTATAACCCAACTACCTAGCCTATAACCCTCCATGTAGCTTGCTTGGCACCTCTCTGCTCTACTGCAGTCTATCTGTTCCCTCCATGTCTGCTGGCAAATATCCACCTCTGGACTCCTCTTGAGAGCTCCTATCTCTGCCTGGAAGTTCTGCCTTCCATTTCCTGCCCAGCTATTGATCATCAGCTCTTTATTAAAGCCAATCAGATAAAATCCTAGATTGCTTTAGATAGGTGAGGAAGGAATGGATATTTATAAAACATGAGGCAGGTGATAGGTGATGGACCATTAGCTCTTTGATGGTAAAGTATTAACATTTGAATACACAGAGGCACACTTTCACACGATGTATCCCAATACAATGTTTTGGGCTTCTCACCTGTTAGGCTGTTGTTGGCTATGGGTTTTCTGTGAAGTCCTTTATTATGTTGAGCTATGTCACTTATATCCTGAATGCTTTCATGAATTTTATCATGAAGATATGTTGGGTTTTGTCATATAGCTTTTCTTTATCTAGTGAGATGAACATGAAGTTTTTTTCTTTCTGTTTGCTTATATGGTTGGTAGTTTACATTTATTGATTTGTGTATGTTGAACCATTCCTATGTCTCTGAGATGAAGCCTATTTGCTCATGTTCTTTGATTTGGTTTGCAAGCATTTTATTAAGAATTTTTCTTTTGATGAGTGTGTTGTGTCCTTCTCTATCTCTTCTGATTAGTTTTGGTTTGAAGTCTACTTTATCAAATATTAAAATAGCTACACCAGTTTACCTCTTACTCCAATGACTGGAATATCTTTTTCCATCCTCTGACCTTGAGGTGACATCTGTCTTTGTTAAGGTATTTTCTTGAATGAAGCATAAGGATGAAGCCTGTTTTCTAATCCAATCTGTTAGACTCTGCATTTTGTTGTAGAACTGAAACCATTGATGTTGAGAGTTATTAATGAACAATATTTGTTGGTTCCTGTTACTTTGTTTTTCTGGTGTGGGCTCTGCCCTCTTTTCATTTGTTATTTGCTTGATTATTTATTCCTTGTGTTTTCTTGGGTGTTGTTATCCTCTTAAGGTTAAAGTTCATACCAAAAGTAATGCTTATAATGTAAAGTGTTTGGAAATTAAATAGAAGTCCTAAAAATATCTGAAGATATATGTCTAAAAGTAAGTATGAAAGACTTTTTTAATTAAAAAGATTATTTTATAATAAAAGATAAATATCATTCTGAGATACGATCTAAAAGGTATTCTCATGTTTGTAAACCTCTACTCTAATGCTAACTTCTCTACCATATTATGTACTCATAAGATAGCTAAGGTTAATAGATAATGAAAAAATAATTTTCTGATTTAATATTGTGTTGTAATAAATTGCTGCTAAATTGCTACTACAGAATTCTATGCAACATACTTTTATAAATAGAAAATACCTGCATCTGAAGATAGAAAGAAATTATTTCTCTGTATCGTCTTTAAACATTTTAGTATAGTCTTAGGTAAACGGTTTCTTTGATTAGCAATTTGTAGAGAGTTTATAAACATGGGAAATTTCTAAAAATTGTCACCCCTAAGATGCTAAAGAGCCTTTTTCTTTTTTCTTTTTTTCCCTCCCTCTGTGTTTCATTCAAACTCAGGAGAGTAAAATTGAAACAATAACAATTGCTTTATTTTTATATAATTTATATAAATGTAAGCTTGCTTAATTCTGCATTTACAATGTAGATCTGGACCCTCCCCCC
>JADRCC010223764.1:0-10876 GCA_019843855.1 Hylomyscus alleni
CTGATGGAGGCACTAGACAGACTGTACTGTGTCTATAATACTGTAGATTGATGGAGCATCCAAGGCTCAGCATGGTTAACTGAGTTCACATTCCAGATTGCTTGATTTGGAAATCCTGTAGTTTGCACGAAATGATGCTTCTTCTGAGCTACTTCTACCAATCAAAGTGTACCACAATGTAAAAGAAAAGCTGCTGGGGCCCAGTCCCTACACTCCCGCCTGCAGGCCCAGTGCCGACTTTGCTCGCACCTTCTGAGAGCTCTGTTCTTTACTCCCCACTTCCGTCTCTGGGCAAGGCTCAACAAGATGTCAGTTGGTTTTCCTCTGAAGGTAAAAGATTTCCCATGATGCTGAGTGGAACTGAGGTATAATATATTTGAAATATACTATGAGATACATTTTCAAGAGGCAAAAAAACACAGATCCTAATTTTAGAGTAGCAGTTACTGAAAAATCCTTATATCTGGGTAACCACGTCCCAGTGAAGGTAATCAATAGGCCAGGACACTTGACCTTCCCTTGTCCCCCTTTCCACCCTACAGTTCTTGTTCTGTCTAAAAGGTCCATCCCCTTTAAATGAGCATTTTTTTCATCCCCAAATAGTCAGTCTCATCAGCTCATGCTACCAAGTATAGTGAGGGCTTTAGCACCCGCTTTAGGACTTTGGTAGCTCACTTATCTTATTAATGGTCAGTGTATTCATAGAAGAGACTTTGTTACTGCCCTGTCAGGCCCACCCTGACTTGGAAGCTACGACGACAAAGGTGACAAAGACTGGATCCTGCCTGTAAGGCAAACTGAGAAATGTTATTCGGGGAGGATGTCTCTTCTTGAGACTGTGACTTGGGGATTGATCTGCTGCTGTTCATGGGCACAGGAAGAGCTGGGGCCCTATGAGTATCTAGAGATAACTCCAAGTTAGGCAGAGAGGACATGGCCAAGCACTGCAGGCAGGACCTGCTGAGCTCTAACTTCCTGTCCTGTCATGTCAAGCTCCTCTCTGTATGAGTGATTAGGGTATAGAACTCAGATCCCCAGGGGCCAATTTGAAAGTCCCTTGGCATGACTGGGAAGCTAGCTGGAAATGCTTAAATGGCTATATCTGTGCTCTATAATCACTCTGGACTCTGGGACCAGGTCTGCCCAAGTGGGTTCCTAGGAAAGAACAGGAGAGCTAGTAGCACTCACTGATTGGTCAGGCCTCCAGCCAATGGGATAAAACTTTCATAGGCAGAGGTTGTACTTTAAACTTTAAATTCAGTTTTAGAGAACACCAGTAATGAAGGAGCAGGTGCACTTTGAGCTCTTCTCATATTTGTTTATTTAAGGAGAAGTTACTGGAGACTGTTAATAACATGAGACCACTCCCCCAAGGGGCTGCTGGGAACATCTGGAAGGGGATTAGATTTGGAATACTTCTTTTACAACTCGAATTCCAGCCACATAGCTGGTTTGTAAAGCACTGTATTAGTCATTCGGGATGCTCAGCTAACAAGTGTGTTCCCTGTATCTTTGGAGGGTGGGGTTTCCCTACTTAGGAAAGAGTGGCTCTGGAGAAGGGTGAATTCACTCACTTTCAGCAATATCTTTCACATTAGGCACTGTGGTAAGGCAAGTTGTGCCCAAATGGAGCTTTTAAAACTACTGGTAGGTGAACCTGCTCCAATCTCAGACTACAATGATGCAGCCTCTTTCAGAAGAATATCTGTAGCAAATGGGAAGCAAATTCCATCTCTAATCATGTGTACATAATTTTGAAATCAATCTTCTGTATGCCAAAATGTCTTATCTTTTGTAGTGAATTGAAACTTATAGCTAGACTTCAATTTGAAGATCCTTGCTCTGCTTGGCATGATTAAGATACTTCTCTTAATATCCCGTTAGGTCTTGTCAAAACAGATGCATACTTAGTGCAAGGCCACACTGGCTCCTTTCCTTGTTCCCTGGGTCCCCTGAGGCTAGATTCCTTGGAGGCTGCAGCTGAGGCAGCGAGCACACCCTGGGTATGAGGGTACCACAGACATGGGTTTTCTGGCAACCAGATCAGCATCTCTCAATTGTTATTTTTTAGGAAATTCTGATGGTGACTGGGCAGTGGCAACGCTTAAGTCACCAAAAGGTACCGTACTCCTTTTTCTGGCTCTTTTGTCCAGGTGTTGTCAAACTCGACATTATATAACAAAGGGAAAGAGTCCCAGTGTTTGTATGTGATCCAGTCGTATGTGTGTCCGCTCTAACCAATCCCTATAAGTCTGTGCGATCCCCAGTGTTGAGGTGTGTCTTATAGTGTGTGTGTGCATATGTGCATGCACTTGGATGCAGAGTCCATGCTTAGGGTTGTTTCTGGACAGTGTGTTACCCCTTTGCTCCCAGTATTAGTTGCTTTAAGGAAACACGTCTATCAGAAATGTCTGGAAAGGCAAATTCCCCAAAGAGAACTACAAAAGCAGAGTGGCCAAAACAAATCACAAGACAAATTAATTCTGGAAGAGTCATTAATGCTGCACTCGATGTACTGGGTTCTTATAAGCACAGCCATATTGTTGACTGTATGAAGAATTAGACTTTAGGGGACAAAACTTTTTTTTCAACTTTCCTAGCAGAGTGATCAGTGGGACTAAGGAAAATTTAAGTTGAGTATTTGAATGAAATAGTTGGGTGACTAGGTCAAGTTATTAAATATAATTAATGTATTAATTCTCTACTATGTGCCAGAGCACCAGTCCTTCATACTTACTTTGTTGCTTAATTCTCCAAACTCTTTGCTGAAGGTTGTCGTTCCCATTCAGAATTAGGTCATGGATGTCCAAGTGAGGGAGATTCACACCCACCTAAATGAATTCAGTCACTAAAGGTAGAACTGTAATTTGAGAGTATGTCCCTCTGATACTATGGATAAGTTGTTTCTCAGAGGGGAGGAGAATGGGAAAAGCTGTTTTTAGAACCAACCACGGGCTTTGCTCTCCTCGTTCTTCATTCCTTCTACTTGGCTGGATCCCAGAATAGGAATGGAGCAGCTGACTCAAGGAGGAGGAGATAGACCTCTTTAAACATCTTAAACAGAATGAGAGTAGGAGACGGACAATGCAAATTCTAGACAGGGACCTGGGTATCACTTTTGTCTTCTTCAAAGATCATTGTGACTGTTCAAAAGGAACTAGACTACAGAAAGTTGGATTGGAGCTCGGGACACCAATTAGGATATTCTTGAAGGCAGATGGTGTTCAACTGGATAAAGAGAAGAAATCAGAATGGAGGGATAATGGGGAAGCTGCTGCAGGAGATATGGACAAGTAGCTATGATGGGATAAAGACCACCAGGCAATCTTTTTTTTTTTTTTTATAAGAGGCATGGGAGCACTAAGTTGCTCAGGAGCCCCTGATTGACTAGGCCTTGGATGGAGCTCCAGGAGATGAATTGCAGATAAATTCTGAGGTGCTGCTCTGCTGCTCTGGGAATTCCCAACACTGACAGGGGAACATCTTGTTGGGGGACTAATATCCTTGAATGAGTACACTGAGCATCTTCCCAAGGCTTAGGAAGGAGATGAAAAGGAAATTGGACAAAGGCTCCAGAGCTGAAAAACAATTTGGGTTGGAAAGTGTGGACACAATACTCCCACACTGGGAAAGAGGTTTGTGTTTAATAAGAATCCCCTGACTACCAGGTTGTTGACTTGAGAGAGACAGATTTTTGGGTCTTGCATTAGATAATAATTGTTCACATGTCAAATCCCATTTTTAGAAATGCAAACAATTTGGAACATGACAGATCTAACTAATTTGAGAGACATACCAACTCCCTGTGAAAACAAAGCTATTAGGGTTCTGTGACAGCCCTGGAGGAGCAGTCTGCATCCTGGCCCTTGTCAGCTCCCTGTGGTCTGATGGCTTTGGACAACATTTTAGGCCATGTCAAAAGCAAAAGCTGGAAAGCTGTTTCCTGCTCAAACCAGAGCTCCTCCCCAGTCTGTTCTGCTAAGTGCACCTTTATTTATTTTGTCACTTATGGGGAGGAGAAAAAGAAGGCCAAGACTTCCTTTGAGGTCTCTGGTCTTTCTCAAATGTCATCCATTCAACTTATAGAAGAAGAATGAAATAAGACTGAAGGTTTACACAGTCAGGCCACCTTCTAATAAGGAAGAAAAGAGGTGAGTGTGTTGGGCTTAGACTCAGACACACCTGAGTTCCAGCTCTGCCTTTGCCTTGTATTCTTGCTATTCTTCAGCCAGACATTCAACTCCTTAGTCTGTTTTTTCTTCCATCAGGTATTAACCAGACCTGACCCTGCTTAGCTTCTGAAATGAAAATCATCAGGTACATTCAAGTAGCATGGTTATAAACTCTAAACCCTGACTTTTTGCCCTGCAAAGTGGAGATAATCACACCAGATTCTTCCTAGATGGCTACAGAAATGGAATAATGCTTTAAACACATGCCATAGCCCCAGCAAATAGAAAGTGGTAAATGTCTGCAGATGATTACTGCCATTATTTTGCTATTATTATCAAGTGAGGAAAAGCCTGAGGCCCTGGAAAATTTTATTTTGTGCCAATGAAAAGCTGTTAAACTTTAACTCATTATTTCCCAAACACCTTTGACATCGGATCTTCTTTCTATTTTAAGGCAGAGCAGTTGACATCTTAACAGCCAGTTGTTTGGAAGCTGTTGGGAGCCCAACTTTAGAACATAGGGAGAATATAGTGGAGAAGGTAGAAGGTGGGTCCTTCCCAGAGAGCTTGGGTAAGAACGTGTAACCATGGTGACAAAGTCCCTATAGATGTGTGCCTTCTCCTGCCACCTCCTTTGATTCACCTTAGAAGAGAATCATGTCTGCTAGGACAGAAAATGACACGGGGACGTGGAAGGCATCACATTCGTCTTTCAGTGTCTATTGCTTTCCATGGATATAGTACCACCAACTAAACGTATCGCCTGACTAGCTTTAAAATAAATGAGACTCAGCCTATGGTTACTTTATTTGACTTTGACAATGACTAGGTTTAACCCCTAATCTATTTTTTAACTGCTGAGCTAAGCTATCTCTCCAGTGTGTACCCCAAATATCTGTTGTTTCTCCTGGCCATGTGTTCATGGTCCATCACCTACCTTTCATGGTGCCTTCTCCTCTTTCTTCTTCCTTCTGTGCTTTTTTTCCCCTCTTTCCACCCTGCTCAACCAGGTAACTAAAAAACCTGCATGCCTCTAATCCCTCCTGTAATTGGCTGTGGTCATTTTTATTTAACCAATAGTCTTAAATTAAGAAACAAGTTTTATACAACGAAAGCTGGTAAATGTGAGAATCCACTCATAGGCCTAGACCTTCTGTACAGAATTTAGCATTATAATACATAGTGACAGACCAAATGTCAGCACGTGAGTACCACCTAAGCGGTCACTGATGTTGGACCACTCACACTGAGCCCTGGGAATTCCGGCTGCACTTGTAGAAAGACCACAAAAAGAAGATACTGCTTCTACCTCACAATCAAGCTGAAGCCAACTTTTGGAAAACTGTTCTCTTCAATGAATATGGATCTTCCATGGCTGCACTAGAGTACCTGATAGGAAGGAAACTGCCCTTTCACAGTGTTTTGACTGGAGTCAGCCCTTGTGCTCTTACTCAAGCAACTCATGTGCTCTGAACTCCTGTTTCTGCCATTACTCAACTGGAGGCAATCAGAGTAACCATTCTGCGTGGGGCTGGTGGGAGTAACTGTGAGGCCATGTGAGTACAAGTCTCAGCACAGGGCTTGGTGTCCAATAGGTTCAGAGAACACATAGAAAAGCCCAGCACTCCAGAGGCACTCAACTCTTCAGAGAGAATTCTTAGTAAAAGTAAAGGAGCCTTTCAGACACTACACAGGTAAGGACACTGGGACACCATCCCTACTCCTCTTGGGGTTGCTGAAGGTTACACAAGAAAATTTCATCTCAGCAGGATTGAGGATGAGACCCAGAGCCTCACTCTGAATCACTGGAGATGTCAGTTGCAAATGTAAGTAGTAGGTCCACTCACCCCTAAGGACCTGGGCCTATAAGTATGTGTGCTGGGGGAGGTCCCAGCACATTCTTCCTTTAATATACCTACCTTCTGAATATTATTATGCATACTATAATTTATCCCACTTTGACTAATACCAAACCCTAAATGAAAACACAAATATATGACAGGTATCCTAGAACACCAATTTTCATAGGCTGTCATTCTTCCCATGATGCACCTCCCCTCATGATTCAACAACTTTTATTACATATTCTCAGAGATGCAACTATTACTACAGTCAATTTTATATCATTTCCATTAGCTGAAGAAAACAAAATAGCCCCCTTAGCTGTGCCTCTTCTAGGCAACCAACACATGTGTTTTTGATGTTTGCTAGAAAGTAATTTACTTGTGGCAGTCAAAGCTATATAACAGTTGGAGCAACGTTGGTTGGGGGCATTCCTACGTATTATTTCCTACACTGCGTCTTAGGGGCCACAAAAGAGTGACTTGACAACCAAAATGTCCAGCATCTCTGGGTCTTAATTCCTTTACCCACCACACAGAAAGAACAGTGGTCCCTTGTCTGTCTTACAGTGGTCCCTTGTCTGCCTTACTTCTTTAAGGTGCTTTAAATGTGATTATGAAATTGAAAAGCTAAAAATTATCTAGCCCATAGTAGGCACTAAAATAAATTCCTAGTCATTTCTGTTTTCTATGACCATGTCTACTGCACATACATTATCTCAGCACTCTAGAGGCTGAGGGAAAAGGATCATGAGTGTTGGGCTAGCCTGAGCTACACAGTGAGACATGTGTAGATTTCTATGTTTCTTAATGAAAACATAGAAATGAATAAGGAAGAAATGGACAAAAGAAGGGAGAGAACAAATGTCTCTTGGGGTGACTTGTTCTTCCAAGGGTGCTCTAGGGAGCAGAGGACAAAAGCACACCTTTGATTTGGTTACATCCTCAGCAGTGTATACACAGCCTGGAGTCCATGCTGGTGAAACTCCCACCCAGAGGCAGCCTCAAGACATTACTTTGTGAAATTCTAGAGTTTGCAATTTCCTGATTCTGGTTACAGTAGGATACAGATCAGAAGGAGGAATTCTGGTGATGAGAGGTGATTTTTTTTTTTTTAAATAAAAATCAATTCCCACACTATCCTCCATTCAACTACTTTGAAAGCACAGGGCAGCAGTGGAGCTTTGATGAAACTGTCTGAGAACCTACCGGCCATGAAATGAGCCTGTGCAGAGAGCTCTCTGGCCTTCATAAAACGCCATCACATCAAGATTGCATACAGTTTTGCAGTTTAAAAGACCCAATATATGGGTCTGAGCATAAGCCAGCCAGCCCCATATATTGCAGAGCCATCTTGCATGATGCTTACAACATGCAGTAGACATTCAGCATAATTGTTGTTGAAAGAGTGGTGATTCCAGGGCAAGCCTGTCCTGTTCTTAAAATGAGTGTGGAATAAAAACAGGGCTGGGAAGGAGAAAAGCAAGGACTACCTCTCCTGGAAACCTAGGGCTTCTCTTGGAAGTGAGGAAAGATTGGCTGCTCTTCTGTTTACTATCTGTGACCATGCCACAGCACAGGGGGCTCAGACCTTGCAGCTCAGGATTCACTGGGCTCAGCGACTGTCTAGAGGAAGAACTCTTTGTACTGGTGGTTTATGTGAGGTGGCAGGTTCTTCTGATATAACCTGAGTTTACCCACAAACAGGGATGGCTAGACAATGGCTTGTGTAAGCCATTTTGGATTTTTTTGTTTTTGTTTTTTGTTTTTTCTGGAATGATAGAAGCAGCTCAGCTCTACAAGTCACATCCTCTATGAGCGAGTTGAGACCAGTTCCAGTCATGAATACACCAGAAAGCAACCAAACCCAGCAGGCAGCTTTCCAACCTTCATCTTTGTCCTGTCTGTGAATATCACTAGTCATGAGGATGAACTCAGAGGTACAAAAGAAAAGAAGAACTTTTCTTTCTCTCCCCCCCACCCCAGAGGAGTTTCAAAGTCATATGGAGAATGGAGAAAAGTCACTAATAGAAGAGCAAAAATTCAACTATTGCTGGACCCCCAAATCTCACCATTATGGACGTTAGATCATCTCGGGAAGAGAGGAAGTGGCAGGTGGTGAGTGCAGGGTGTAGGACCAAAGACCCTTCATCCTTAGTCACTTCAGTTAACTCACATCTGTACATTTTAGCAGCATGGAGGTATACCAGAAGGCAAACCATACCATGGTGTTTCTGAGAACTATGTCTATGTAGCAGCAATTCCAGACACACAGGAAGGCAGTTCACTCTGGTCTGGATTGTGTCTGAGGATTTTTTGCTAGAACAGAGCCCCAAACACCTTTGTTTAGCAACCTTGCTGAAAATGGAGACTGCTCAGCCAGACAGCCTAAGGAAAGAGACAAAGGGCCCATCATTTCAGAAGACCATCAGTTACAAAAAAGCAGCTCGTGGTACAGTCTGGAGAGCTTTGATGCAAAGCCCAAGTCAGGCAGTTCCAGGAGCTTCTTTAGCAAAGGCAGAGAGACCTCCTGCCAGGGGCCTTCAGGGTTAAGACAGAAAAAGACCAGTCTCCAGAATGGCACTTTCTGCTTTTGTTTTTGTTCTTTTCCTGTCTTAGAGAGGCTTGCTGCAAGAAAGTTATGGTGTTCCTTGATGAAAAACAAGATACCTTAAGAGTCATTAGGGCCTGGCTTAAATGCAATTCCCTCTCCTTGTGAGGCCTAGAACCAAGTAAAGGGACTAATCTGCCATAAAGATACATCTTCTTATCTCCTCTGTGGCCCTGCTTAGCAGCCCTCAGACAGATCAGCTTTCCTCAGCCTTTCTTACTCCTGCCCGCTGAGACAGCCTTGGGGAACCTGGATAGCTTTATAGCATGCACTTCAAAGGCTAAAGGATGCAGTGAAAAACCTGAACTGTCTGCCTTTTACTTTTTAATTTAGCTTGTGAAGGGGGAAGAAAAAAAGGCAGAGACCCTGAAATAATTTCTCTAGAAGTTAAAGTAAACATTGCCTAACATCACGGAAAAGCTCTACAAATACAGTGGCTTAGATGAAATATGTGTATTTCTCTGCCCATTTCATTGTCCCAGTGGGTGGGGCAGCTCTTGGCTCTAGTGGTCAACAGGGACTCAGACTCCACTTGCAGCCAGAGCTGGTGGGTCCTTAGAGCAAAGTTACTCAGCTTTCCCACACTGAGACAAAACACCTGAAGGAACGGCTTAAGGGGCAGAAAAGGGTTACTTTTGTGTTGGATGTCCCAGGCATCTTTGGCCTTGGGCAAAGGCTGACTGTTGGGGGAGGGGGAATGAGGTGGAGCAACACTGCTTGTATCCTGGTGGATGGGAGGGCCCTAATTCTACTTCCTAAATCTCTCAGTGGTGCCATCAGCTGGTTAGAATTTTTATTGCTGTGAGAAAATACCTGAATTTATAGTTTGGGTCCATTGTTGCAGGGAGAGAGGAGCAAAGCTAAGCAGATCACGGTATGGTAGCCAGGAAGGAGGGAGGGATGGAAATTCCTGTTTCATTTCAATGTCCTTGAACTCACTGCTGCAGTTCTGCTTTGACTTTCAGGAGCTTCGTGTGGGATTTAAAAACTACAGTTTGACTCTTCCTTGTCTTGGAAAGTGGCTGCTGACAATGGAACAGAGGCCACGGAGGAGTACTCCTTACTTGCTTGCTCCTCACTGCTTGCTCAGCCTAACTTTTTAGATAGCCCAGGACCACTTGCTGAAGTTGATTTCATACATGGTGACCTGGGCACTCTCATATTATTCACTATTAAGACAATCTCTACAGATTTCCCTACAGGCCATCTGATGGAGACCTTTTCTCAATTGAGGTTCCTCTTCCCACATAACTCTAGCTTGTGTCAAGCTGACAAAAAGAATTCAACTGGGACACTAGGTAAATAAAAGGAAAGGAAAGCAAAAAGGTGTGTGAAGGAGATCCACACACAGTAAAGGCATAAAGGCGAGCTATCACTCAGTACCACTGTTCTGGGCAGCGAGGAGGCAGACTATGTCAGCACTCAGCAATCTACTAGACTTAGTCTGCTTAATTCCTCCTGTCTCCTCCTAACCCTGTTCTACCTTCCCTGAAATGTGCCTGCTAACAAATGCCCAAGCCTCTGTAGACTTTCAGGCAGGCACTAGTCTGAGGATAAATGCTTAACTGAGGCTCTAGTCCTTCAATCTCTGGAAAGAACAAGCCCCTCAGTCTTTACTGTCACGGACTCGATGACCAGGTAATGAAACAGCCTGCCCATCTCTAATGTACTAGAGAATTTAACACCAGCCTGGCTTTCCATCAACAGTTTCCTTTCTTCATCAAATACAACATATTACACCCCCAGCTGTGCACAAGGCACTGGGCTCAGTGTTTGAGAAATAGCAATGAAGACAGATACTGTCTACCTTATATTCTAGCCAAAGGGAAAAGAAAATGCTAAGAAAGATAATTCCATAGAGCAATATGAATGATGGTGTAATGGGGGGCATTAGGGAAAATATCTCTCTTGGTCCAGTGGGAGGGCTGTTAGGAGGAAGTAGGCTTTAATTAGAGGGGCAAAAGATGAAGAGTGTCAAAGGCCACCAGCTAGTAATTTAGTGATGCTCTTCTGTGTTCAAGAATAGAAAAGAATCCATGTATCCTGGGTAGAATGGTGCCCTTAGATCACGTCTACTAAGCTCAGGCTTAGTGTATATGTGAGCACATATACAGATAAGGATGTTATAAATGTTACTAGATTAAAATAAGGACCCAGTGGATTAATGTGGGAATCTAATATTAATTGAGGCTCTACAAGAAGAGATATACCTAAAAACATACGAGAGAGAGAGAGAGAGAGAGAGAGAGAGA